>SKCR01054334.1:0-32966 GCA_019454045.1 Zanthoxylum bungeanum | reverse complement strand
TTGAAGAAAGGGTGGCATTTGTCAGTTGCTCGTGATATGAACCGATTGAGCGGCACCACTCTACCAGTCAGACTTTGTACTTCTTTCACTGTCTTGAGAGACTTTAGGCCAGTATTGCCTGGATCTTTTGTGGGTTTGCTTCGATACCTCGGGCACTCACCATGTAGCCTAAAACCTTTCCTGAGGCTACCCCGAAGGTACATTTTTCTGGATTGAGTTTCAGGTTGTGTCTTCTTAAAAGCTCGAAGGTCCTTTTTAGGTCGTCCATGTGGTTGCTTGGTTCTTTCGACATTGTTATCATGTCATCGACATAAACTAGCATGGAAATGCCGATGAGCGGTTTGAAAACCTTGTTTACCAACCTTTGAAAGGTTGCTCCAGTATTTTTTAGTCCGAAGGGCATTACTTTATAGCAGTAAAGTCCATGATCTGTGATGAAAGTTGTCTTCTCTTCGTCTGCAGGGCACATTTTGACCTGGTTGTATCCGGAGAAGGCATCCATGAAGCTCAGTAATCCTTGACAGGCTGTGGTGTCTACTAGCTGGTCTATGTTCGGCAAAGGAAAGCTGTCCTTTGGGCACGCCTTTTTAGGTCGGTGAAATCGACACACATTCGCCACTTGCTATTGTTTTTTCTGACCAACACTACGTTTGATACCCAATCCGGGTACCTTGCCTCCCTGATGAGACCTGGCCTTTAGTAACTTCCTCGACCTCGGCCGCGATTGCTTTACTCCTTTCTTGATTGAAGTTCCTTCCTTTTGCCTGACCGGCTTGCGAGATGGATCTACTGCTAGGCGGTGATTGACGAATCTTGGATCGACCCAGGCATGTCATTGTATCCCCGGGCAAAGACGTCCGGGTATCCTTTCAGGCATTCTAGCAGATCTTGTCGTAGAGATTTGCTCAGCCTCCCCCTATCTTTATACCTTTTCCTGGCCCATAAAGTTCTATTTCTTCTGTCTCCTCGGCTGCAGCGAGTCGGGCATTTTTGTTTGGCCGGGGCCCAGGGCTCTGTTTTCTTCTTCTTCACCCAGGCTTCTTTGTCATTTCGGGTATCTTCTTTGATGCAGAGAGTCTCTCGTGAGAGAGTTGCGAAGCAGCTGCGAGCTATTTCTGGCTTCGCATACGATTCTGATTCCCCTCCCGGGGTGGGGAATTTCAGTTTTAGGTGGTAGCAGGACATCGCGGCCTTTGTTTTCATCATGAAAGGTCGCCCGATGATGGCTTGGTACTGCTCATGCAGTTTACTATAGTGAAGTCTGTCATGATTGTCCGGGTCCGGGGATATGTCCCGACAGTCATTGCCAATGTATCCTTCCTAGTGGGATGACGGCTGATCCTCCAAAACTGTATAGGGGAGTGCTATCGTTGGTCAGGGTTGCATATTCCCCCCTAGGTCGTCCAGTGCTTCTTTGGAAATTATGTCAACTGCGCTTCCGGGGTCTACTAGGATTCTGTCTACCTCCGACCCGCTGATTACTGCCTTGATTATCAACGCATCGTCATAAGGGAAACTTACTCCTCGGGTATCCTCATCAGTAAACATTATCGGCACTGACCGGTTCCCTGGAGTTCTGTTACCTGCTTTGTTTCTAAGACGTCTGGTCCTCGAGTTCTGCTGTAATCTTTCCTTGACCGGTTAGAGTTTCCGGCCAGTGTTCTTCCTCCTGCGATGATATTTATTTGGCGGCTACGTGTTCTTTGTCTGGCCGTCATAACTTCGTGATCAATGTACTTGTTTAGGTATCCGTTTCGTGCCAGGTCTTCCATCTGTTCCCGCAAATCTTTACATCCGTCAGTTGCATGTCCTTTGGAGTTGTGATGTATGCAGTAAGGCTTTTGGTTCCTCTTGTCCAGGGGAAATCTTCTTTGGTCGGGTTCTACCAAGAGGCCTTTCCCCTGAATTTCCATGACAATCTATCCCAGTGGTCTCTTTAGGGGGATGTATGCATTTTCCTCGACCACATGATTTACTTGGGTCGGCGGCCTTCTCTCTTGGTTGTCTCGGTGCAGTGGTTTGAAATCCTTGTGTTTTAAGGGTGGCCTTCTGGATTCTCTTTCTACGCGGCGGGGGGCGCCCTCTTTCGTGGTTCTTTCTCTGATGGTGTTCCCTCTTCGGGATATTTTCTCCTCGTTTTCTAACTTCCGGGCTACTTCCAGGGCGGTTGCGTAGTCCGGGGTGTCTTGGATCCTTAGGTGGGTCCATAGCCTTCCGACTTTCAAGGCTCCCTTTAAGCTTTCCAGGGCTTCGGGAGACTCGTACCCTCCGACTTCGAGTACCATATTGTGGTATCTCTCAATAAATATTTTCAACGGTTCATCGTCTCCTTGTTTCATAAGCCTTAGTTCTCCAATCGTTTTCCTGGGGGCACAAGCCCCTTTAAAGTACCGTATGAATGACTTTCTGAGTTGAGTGAAGCTGCTGATGCTTCTTGGGGCTAGGCTTCTATACCATAGGATGGCCGGTCCGGCCAGGGTTAAGGGGAACACTTTGCAAATGGCGTCCCCTATACCCCTTGTACCTCCATTAGTAGGACGAAACCTTCAACGTGGGTTTTGGGATCGGTATGGCCTTTGTATGGCGCCATGGTTGGCATGCTGAATCTTTTTGGGAATTTTTTCTGACCTTATTTCTTCTGTGAGGGGGGACTCATCTCTACCGTCCCGGTGTCTCCTATGTCTGTGTTGGGGAATACTCCCCATTTGGCTAGTTCCTCCCGCAGCCAAGATTTCATGCTGCTGTCTTTGGTTCCATGCCGCCTCTTGTGACTTCCTCTTTTTCTGTTGTCTTGGGCGTGGTGCTTCTCAGGTCCGGTATCTTCCCGTGCTCTTTCGTCACGTTCTTTCCTTTTTTTCCTGGCATCGTGAGGGCTATTATTGGAGGAGTTTGGTGACGATTTGTAATCTTCTTCCTCCCACATGTCTTCAGTTTGGGAGTCTTCCTGAACCACTACAGATTTTACCCTGTAGGGGCCCCTTCTCCGGGGTCTGTCGTCCTCACTTGTATCAACAATTCTTTTTCCCTCTGCTATTTCGTTCCTTCGTCGGCTAGTCCCGGCCTCGTCGTGTGCTCCCTCTATCTTTTCCAACCGGTCTACTATGGTTTTTAGCAAGGTTTGATTTTCCTTCCTTTCTTTCCTTAGGTTCTCCTCGATCTTCTCCATCCAATCTGTGGCTGAGTTTCCTGATGATTGGTGGTTTCCGCCTTCCGCCATTGTCTTACTACACGAGTTGCTTTTTGTCCAGTTTCCCACAGACGGCGCCAACTGTTGACGGCTGATTTTGGTCTCAGGGTAATGGGAATATCACTCCCGAGGAAATCCTCCTTCAATAGTGAATTTGTTTGGTTATGGGGGACCAAAGGCAAATTTAGCAAAAAAACAGATAACACACCAATCAACAAAGAGATTTAAAGTGGTTCGGTGGATTTGGATCCGACCTACGTCCACGGACACAAACGGGATGGTACTTTTATTACTTAAACACTCTTTTCGGGTCTCTTTTGTTCTCTACAAGTCAGAGCTTGAAGATTCAGATCCCTTATTTTTTGATGCCCCTTTACACATACTCTGCCCTCCTATTTATAATAGTACAGAAATCAGACTCCTATTTGCATAAGAAATCCTAGTTGAATTTAGTCTTCTCCTCTTGTAAGGATTTCTAACCCAACGTTGCTTTCACTTTTCTTATTCCTTCTTGGATTCTGACTTCATTTCCTCGTGAGAGTAGGATTAATTTATCTTGTCTGCAAGAATAGGGTGTCGTCATCTTGAGCATATCTCGCCTGTCTGGTCGGTCTTCATGAGGTCGGTCATGATAGTCTTTTATGCTGAGAATGCTTCTGCCGACCTTGATAGTGCCCGGTTCATCTGGAAAAGTGGTCGGTCACCTATCACCAAGTGCTCGGTCTCTCACTGTTTGGCTTTTAGTGGTCGGGTCGGCATTTAATGATGTTGACCGAGAAGTGAATTACCTTTCTCACCCCTGTCGTGCTGCTTGAATAACGTAGTGCCTAGAAAACACCATCAACAGTACTTCTCTCAAATCTAGACTTTAAAGTTGTCAGGTCGGGCTAAACAAACTCTCAGGGCACCCCAAAACCATCTCTAATGTGGCGGGTCAGGTATCATCTATTGGAATTGGTGCTTGGAGTGCTACGAATTGTGTATTTTATTATTTATTAATAAAATAACTACATTTTCATTTCATACATTATTAATGATATTGTCATTATGCGTATTAGATTGATGTATAGATATGCTAAGAATGACATCGACCTTAGAATAGTCTTGTAGTAATACTGGATACTAGATGGTCCGACATTGAGATAAATATTACTATTATAAACTATTCATAAAGTAATTATTCTAGTCGTTGGTTTTGGAATACGGTCGAATTCCTATAACCTAGAAGACTAGCACATGTCGTATATTGGAATTGGAGTTCCAATGGTTTAACTCGATGTACCATGAGTTTTGGAAACTCGTATAGACGTGTGGGTATTGGTTGGACCGAATACTGAATGACTCACATGTGATTCCTAATAGTTGGAAGTACACACCACCGTCAATAGGAATCTCCTCGAGTCGAGTACCATATGTAATCCTTTAACTATAGGATAACATTAATTTTGTGTGATATCCTCCGCACTTTGATGCCATGTATGTTAGAAACCTTTCATGGAATGGCCTCTAGATGTTTGTTGGGTGTGGACCGATGCACTCAGTAATCAAATGCGAAGCAAGATATGATTCGTCGGCCAGTATGTGTACTATAAGGGGTTTAGGTATCCATGTGATAAAGTCACGATACTTAAAGCTTTGGCCAAATTCGATCACCTAGGGTGGATCACATCAGTTATAAAGAATCGTGGACATATCGACATGAGATATGCGTCTCGAAAACTTTATGGTGTATTCTATGTTTCCTAAGCACAACTCGGATAGCCTACGACGGAGGGATTATTAAACATATGTGATGACCTCGACTTGTATAGTTCAGAAAGGTCATTCGTGTTCTTCGTGAATTCGGAGGTGGCCGAATTGCGTAGATATTTGCTAGGCTTATATGACAAACGTGTTGTGGGACACAGAAACTGGACGACGCATGTTGTCCCGGGCTCGCGGCCCGGTTGGGAGTACGGAGTAGCCACGGGGACTAAACCGGAGAATAATGGAGTCGACACCTGCTGTGAACCAGGAAAATGAGATTTAAGGCGGCACTCACCCCTCGCAAGGGAAGACCTCAAACCGTTGGGTTCGGAATGGTCCCTTACTTATGGCACTTGTAATGAACAGATTTATGTAATAATTTAATCAAGTTTAAGTAACACTTATTTCCAAGAGTATCATGCTTCTAAATTCACATGCATACATCAACAAGTTCATATAAATTTACATGTAACACATATCCGAATTTGCATACAGCCTATTAGCATGTAATCTATGTCTCAATTTGCATACATAAAGATTAACATACAGCAAGCATACAAGTTAATAAACACATTATACTCATACATGTGGGGAATACAGATGAACGACACTTACACAATCTTGCATAATGCATGGAAACAATCAGGTTTATCATACGAAGGAATAGCTACTAGGGACAATTATATACAAAATCTGATGAAAATAACTCAGTTCAGTGGGTGCGCATTCGTGTAGCGTTCGAGAACACGTTCGAATGGTAAACAGAAGGTTCGCGTTCGTATAGCATTCGAGAACGCGTTCGAACGGAGCCAGACCTGATGCATGAAACACTAGGAAGATGTGTGCGTGTTCGCGTAGCGTTTGAGAACGCGTTCGAACGGTAAACAGAAGGTTCGCGTTTGTATAGCGTTCGAGAACGCGTTCGAACGGATCCAGACCTGATGAAACAAAAAGCATACGTGTTCGAGTAGCGTTTGTAAAACGCGTTCGAACGGGAAAAAGAAGGTTCGCGTTCGTGTGGCGTTCGAGAACGCGTTCGAACGGAACCAGACCTGATGCATGCAACACATTCATAGACAAACAAATCCACAATGGGGACCTCACGTATCCGATTGAACTCATCTCACATCCAATCGAATATATAAACCAACCGGCGCGCAAAGCATCGTGGTAAAGGATTTTAACCCCTCGAAATAGGGGACCTTTAATCCGACTTACCAAGCCCATGCACTCGATCGTATGATGTATACAAAGAATAAAGAAACAATAATATCAAACTTAGTGTACCCGATTGAACGTATCTTGCATTCAACCGAACACACATCAACCGGCCCGGCGAAGCATCGTGGTAAATGATTTTAACCCCTCCAAATATGGACTTTTAATCCGACTTACTAAGCCCATGCGCTCGATTGAATCATGCATACAAAGAATAAAGAAACAATAATATCAAAGTTAGTATGCCTGATTGAACGTATCTTGCATTCAACCGAACACACATCAACCGCGCGCGGCAAAGCATCGTGGTAAAGGATTTCAACCCCTCTGAATAGAGGACCTTTCATCGCACTTACTAAGCCCATGCGCTCGATTGTATCATGCATACAAAAGTAACATACAGAATTCAAATAACATAAAATAAATAAAATGAAGCAACATAAAACAAAAGAGGGCACCGTTTACTCAAGCGGTACGTGGAATTGTATCCCGAGTACAGATCATACTACCGTCCATTCGGAATAGGCTATGAAATTTATGTCCGGGTTTCCATCCGATATACCGTGAGAGTTGACATATCTTTATTTTATTCCAAGTCCACAACCTACAATATTTCATGATACAAGCATATTTATCTACTCAAGGGCCACAACATGCACTTTAGCATAACAATCATGCGAACAATACTCAATAAATAATGAAAATTAAAACAGAAAATGAATGTGAAAAATACCCTCAGGTCTAACCTTTTTGCCAACTTTCAGGCTTGCGTTTCACGGACGTCGGAAGGGTAAAGCTCCTCAACTTCTCTGGTTCACTGGTTTAGCGTCCTAGCTCACTGTTTTGGCTGTTTTGCTTGCTGTTCGGCCTCCGTTCTGCTGCTATTCATCCTCTGTTTTTACTGCTGTTTCCTCTGTTTTTTCTGCTCACTGTTCAGGTCACTGTTTTGACGTTTCAACACACTGTTCCGAGTGTTTTTTGTGGGTTTTTAGTGTAGTTTTGTGTGATTATTTTAAGGATTATAATTGCAGTTTTTTATGTTACTGTTTTGAGGATTTTAGGGACTGATTTAAGAGGAATTGGCTGCTGTTTTGGGGGTGATTTGGGCTGCTGTTTTGGCGTGTTTTAGGAGGTGTAGGGGCTGCTATTTTCGGTGGAAAGGGGCTGCTGTTTGGGGGTGTATTTTCGGTGATGTGTGGAGGTTTAGGGGCTGCTGTTTTCGGTTGTGGAGTGGGGGAGGTGAAGATTATTATTTGTGTTTTTCTTCTTGCTATTGCCGTGAGTGGCTAGGGCTCTTGGTGTTGTGATTTTCGTGTAAGTCTTGTGTATGAGCTAGGGGAGTGCATGTCTTGGTATGGGTTGTTTATATAGAGAATAGCTAGGGCTTCACCTTGTCTCACAAGGAAGGGATTTGATTTTGTGTTGAGCAAGGAAAGTCAAAGATTGAGGGGGACAAATTTGGTTAGATTAGGAATAAAAAATATTTAATTTGTTATGATTGATTTTAATTAGGCATGATATTTCTTAAGTTTGGTATATAATATATTTGATTTATCTTTATTAGGCATGCAATTTCTTTATTTTGGTAGGTGATTATTTAGATTTTATTTGTTTTATTTAATTTGGTATATGACTTAAATAATTTTTTATTTAATTAACATTTAATTTAATTTCCCATGTGTTTTAAATGTGTTTTTTTAATTGGGATGTGTTTTATGGGCTTTGGTGGGCTAATTGGGCTGGGGTGCGAGGCTAGCAGCAAACCAAAAATACCGACGCCGTTCGAACGCCCATTCGAACGCTACACGAACGCCCGCAATCTGGTTGACGTTCGAACGAAGTAACGAACGCAGCACTAACGAAGACAGTGAACTTGCGAAATGAATCTGATGACGTACTTATTCTGAATTTCCCCTCCCGACCTCCGTTTCCCGTAATATCCTTAGCTAAAAAGGTAGTGCCTCCAACTGAGAATCATCATCGGGTTTCACATGTGAAAATGCAATGCCTACAATCGCCCCCACTTTGATGGGACTTGTGCATTGTGTGACTTTGAACAATCCTATCAAAGTTATGTAATGCATTTTCACTTACCTGGCTCGGCTGCTGCCTCGAGCTGAGTTGGTGCTGCAGTGGACCTCGATCCTGGGACGTATCCCAATAACTGCAACTGACAACGGGGTCCTCGACCCTGGTCACCTCGACCCAACACCGCTGACAATAGGGACCTCACCCTCGAACTGATGATGTAGTGGGTACCTCGACCCTAGGCACCTCGACCCGGAACTACAACTGACAACGGGGGCACCTCGACCCTGGGCACCTCGACCCAACACCGCTGACAATAGGGACCTGTGGGACACAGAAACTGGATGACGCATGCTGTCCCGGGTTCGCGGCCCGGTCGGGTGTACGGAGTAGCCACGAGGGACTAAACCGGAGAATAATGGAGTCGCCACCCGGTGTGAACCGAAAAAATGAGATTTAAGGCCGCACTCACCCCTCGCAAGGGAAGACCTCAAACCATTGGGTTCAGAATTGTCCCTTACTCATGCCACTTGTAATGAAAGGATTTATGTAATAATTTAATTAGGCTTAAGTAGCACTTATTTCCAAGAGTATCGTGCTTCTAAATTCAAATGTACAAAGTAAAACTTACACATATATTTCACTTCTAAGATTGCATGCTTGGAAGTACATCAAAGGAGCGACAAACATACAACTTCATTGGCATATTATATTCAAGAAAACACAAGCACACATACTAACCACACAAGCACACATGTGAGCACCTTCTCAAGTGGTACGTGGAATGGTATCCCAAGTACAGACCGTACTACCGTCCATTAGGAATCGGCTACGGAATTTATGACTGGGTTTCCATCCGATATACCACAAGGAATAATACTCAAATGTTATCATGACATAGGTATATGAATTGTAATACATTAAACACATTGTATTCATACGTGTGGGGATAGCTACTAGGAAAACTATGTATGAAATCTGATGAAAAGGACTCAGTTCAGTGGGTGCGCGTTCGCGTAGCGTTTGAAAACGTGTTCGAACGGTAAACAGAAGGTTCGCGTTCGTGTAGCGTTCGAGAATGCGTTCGAACAGAACCAAACCTGATGCATGATAAGACTAAGAAAGTGCTTGTGCGTTTGCGTAGCGTTCGAGAACGTGTTCGTATAGCGTTCGATAACGCATTCGAACGGAACCAGACCTGATGCATGATGAGACTAAGAAAGTAAGTGTGCGTGTGCATTCGCGTAGCGTTTGAGAACGCGTTCGAACGGTAAACAGAAGGTTCACGTTTGTGTAGCGTTCGAGAACGTGTTCGAACGGAACCAGACCTGATGCATACAACACAAAGAATAAAGACAACAATGTCAAGCTCAGTATGTCTGATTAAACGTATCTTGCATTCAACCGTACACACATCAACCGGCGCGGCAAAGCATCATGGTAAAGGGCTTTAACCCCTCCCCATAGGGGATCTTTCATTGCACTTACTAAGCCCATGCGCTCGATTGAATCACGCATACAAAGAATTAAAAAACAATAATATCAGACTTAGTATGCCCGATTGAACGTATCTTACATTCAACCGAACACACATCAACCGGCGCGGCAAAGCATCGTGGTAAAGGGCTTTAACCCCTCCCCAAAGGGGATCTTTCATTGCACTTACTAAGCCCATGCACTCGATTGAATCATGCATACAAAGAATTAAAAGCAATAATATCAAACTTAGTATGCCCGATTGAACGTATCTTGCATTCAACCGAACACACATCAACCGGCGCGGCAAAACATCGTGGTAAAGGGCTTTAACCCCTCCCCATAGGGGATATTTTATTCCACTTACTAAGCCCATGCGCTCGATTGAATCATGCATAAATAAGCAACATACAGAATTCAAGCGGTGCCTACTACATCATCAGTTCAACATACAGAACTCTCGCTGTATGTGTCAAAATAAATAAACCACAACATACAACATCTCATAATTCATGCATATTTATCTACTCAAGGGCCACAACATGCATTTCAACATGACAATCATGCAAGCAATACTCAATAAATAATACAAATAAAAAAAAACAAAAAAAAACGAGTGTGAAAAATACCCTCAGGTCTAACCTTTTTGCCAACTTTCGGGCTTGCGTTTCACGGACGTTGGAAGGGGTGCAGCTCCTCAACTTCTCCGTTTCACTGTTTAGCGTCCTAGCTCACTGTTTTGCTGTTTTGCTTGCTGTTCGGTCTCCGTTCTGCTACTGTTCGGTCTCCGTTCTGCTGCTGTTCGGTCTCTGCTTTGCTACTCACTGTTCAGGTCACCTGTTTTGACGTTTCAACGAACTGTTCCGAGTGTTTTTCGTGGTTTTTTAGTATAGTTTTGTGTGGTTATTTCAAGGATTATAAGTACAGTTTATGTTACTGTTTTAAGGGATTTTAGGGATTGTTTTGGGAGTGGTTTGCGCTGCTGTCCAGACGTGTTTCAAGGGCTGTTTGGGGTGTGTTTGGGCCACTATTTGGAGGTATATTTTCGGTGATGGAGGGCTGCTGTATTGGGAGATTTTCGGTGATGGGTAGAGGTTTAGGGGGGGTGCTGTTTTTGGTTATGGATTGGAGGAGATGAAGGGAATTGTTTGTGTTCTTCTTGTTGCTATTGCCGTGAGTGGCTAAGGCTCTTTGTGTTGTGATTTTTGTGTGAGTTATCTGTATGAGCCAGGGTGTGCATGTCTTGGTTAGCGGTTGTTTATATAGAGAAGGGCTAGGGTTTCACCTTGTCTCACAAGGAAGGGATTTGATTTTGTGTTGAGCAAGGAAAGTCAAAGATTGAGAGGGGGGACAAATTTGGCTTAGATTAGGAATACAATATCTTTAATTTGTTATGATTGATTTTAATTAGGCATGACATCTTTTTAATTTAGTATGTGATTTTGTTTAGTTTCGTATATAATATATTTGATTTATCTTTATTAGGTATGATTATATTTTATGTTTTATTTAATTTGTAAATGGTTTAATTATTTTATTTAATATTTAATTTAATTTCCCATGTGTTTTAAATGTGTTTTATTAATTGGGATGTGTTTTATGGGCTTTGGGGGGCTAATTGGGCTGAGGTGCGAGGCTAGCAGCAAAACCAGAAATACCGACTCCGTTCGAACGCCCATTCGAACGCTACACGAACGTCCGCAATCTGCCTGACGTTCGAACGAAGTAACGAACGCAGCACTAACGAAGACAATGAACTTGTGAAATGAACTTGATGATGTACTTATTCTGAATTTCCCATTCCGACCTCCGTTTCCTGCAATATCCTTAGCTAAAAAGGTAGTGCCTCCAAATGAGACTCATCATCGGGTTTCACATGCGAAAATGCAATGCCTACAGTCGCCCCCACTTTGATGGAACTTGTGCTGTGTGTGGCTTTGAACAATCCTATCAAAGTTATGCAATGCATTTTCACTTACCTGGCTCGGCTGCTGCCTCGAGCTGAGTTGGTGCTGCAGTGGACCTCGATCCTGGGACGCATCCCATAACGCAACCGACAACGGGGGCACCTCGACCCTGGGCACCTCGACCCAATACCGCTGACAATAGGGACCTCGCCCTCGAACTGATTATGTAGTGGGCAACTCGACCCTGGGCTCCTCGACCCAGAACTACAACTGACAGCGGGGGCACCTCGACCCTGGGCACCTCGACCCAACACCGCTGACTATAGGGACCTCGCCCTCGAACTGATGATGTAGTGGGTAATCGACCCTGGGCACCTCGACCCGGAACTACAACTGACAACGGGGGCCTCGCCCTCAAGCTGATATGGCCTCGCCCCCGAGCCGATATGATATGGGCCTCACCCCCAAGCTGATATGGCCTCGCCCCTTGGGACTCATCCCAAAACTGAATTGCGCTGACGCTGCTTGGCTCATTTCTGCCGCTTTCTCCTTTCTTCGAACCTGCGAACATAAAACAAAAACAAACACGAAGAGAATGCAATGTTACGTGTATGCATGAATGATTTTCTTATTCTGTTGGTTTAGGTCTTCTGCTAATTCCCGTGGTGACTGCTCGGTCTTCTCTCCCTCAGGCAAAGTATTGCTTCAATCTGTCTACGTTGATCGGCTCGGTGAACTCGTTCCCCTCCAAGTCTGATAGCTTCACTGTTCAATTTCCCATTACCTTCTGCACTATGTAAGGTCCTTCCCAGTTTGGTCTGAATTTTCCTCGCGGATCTGTCGTCGACGGCCTCGACTACTTAAGTACCAAATCACCTTTTCTGATCTTGGTGGGACGTACTTTCTTGTTGAATGTTCGAGCTAGTCTCTTCTGATACAACTGCATGTGATACAAAGACTTAGTTCTCTTCTCATCCAATAGTGCTAACTGATCAAACCTCTGTGCGACCCACTTCTGTTCCGGTAATTCTGCCTCTACTAATACCCTCATAGACTGTATTTCCACTTCTACTGGTAACACTGCTTCCATTCCATAGACCAAAGAGTAAGGTGTGGCCCCTGTTGCTGTCCTTACTGATGTTCTGTACCCCCACAGAGCATATGGTAGTTTCTCGGCCCAATCTCTGCAGTTCTCTGTCATCTTGGCTAAAATCGTCTTGATGGTCTTGTTGGCTGCCTCAACTGCCCCATTTGCATGCGACCTATACGGTGATGACTTATGGTGGCCTATCCCGTACCTCTGTAACATTGCCTTCGTCTCTCCTTGGAATTGAACCCCGTTGTCTGTCACTGCATGATGCGGCATACCATACTGACAAATGAGGTTCCGAGCTATAAACTTCGCCATCTGTTTTGCTGTAACACTGCAGAATGATTCGGCTTCCACCCACTTCGAGAAGTAATCTACTGCCACTACTATAAAGCGATGCCCATTCGATGCATTCGGTCGAATTTCTCCAATCATATCAATTCCCCATGCTGAGAAAGGCCACGGCTCTGACAGCCCATGCAACTCTGTGTGCGGTAAGTGATTCAAATTACCATGTGCTTGACAGTCATGATAGTGCTTCACCATCTTCGCGCAATCTGTTTCCACGGCTCTGACAGCCAATGCGTCTGCCATCTGATTCCCTTCTCTCGGTAAGTGCTGAAACTTACACTCGGGGATAACCTGTGCCAACTTTTTGAGGTGAAAAAGGTAAGGTTTCAACCGTTCTTATTTCAATTCCCATTCTCCTCGCATCTGCTGGACCACCAACATAGAGTCTCCGTAGACTTCCACACTCCCGGCCTTCAAGGCTATCAATGCTGTCAAACCAAAAGCAAATGCTTCATACTCGGCCATGTTATTAGTCGCTCTGAATGTCAACCTCTTGGCCAAAGGTAAAGTCTCTCCCTCGGGGGTTACTATCACGACCCCAATTCCGGCTCCCTTGTAATTCACCGCTCCGTCAAAATACATCTTCCATCTCTGAACTGTTATTGCTTGGATCTCTTCATCTGGAAATTCAAACTTATATTGATCCCCCTCAACAGGTTGCAATGCCAGAAACTCTGCTACTGCTCGCCCTTTGATCAATTTGGAGGTGAGATACTCAATGCCAAACTCTGTCCGTAATACCAACCATCTGCCCAATTTTCCCACTAGCGAAGGCACCGAATGAAGATATTTTAGAGGATTTTCCTTGGCCACTATCTGGATCTTGTATGACTGGAAATAATGCCGCAATTTTCTGGAAGCCCATACCACTGCAAGATAGATCTTCTCAACTTCTTGATACCGAGCCTCATACGGGAGCATCTTCTTACTCAGATAATAGACTGCATGTTCTACCCTTGTCTCATCAGCCTGTACCATCATTGCCCCCAGTGCTTCTAATTCTATAGCCAATACAATATCAAAGGTCTGCCCGGTCTCGGAGGTTTCAATACATGAGGCTTTACCAAGTATTCTCTGATCTTGTCGAAGGCTGTCTGACACTGTTCATTCCATCTCACTGGCTGATCTTTTCTCAACAGTTTGAAGATAGGCTCACATACTGATGTCAACTTGGCAATGACCGACTGATGTACTGAATCTTTCCCAAGAATGCTCTGACTTCTTTTTCTGTCTTCGGTGCAGGCATTTCTGTGATTGCCTTGATCTTCTCGGAGTCTACCTCTATTCCGCCCATTCCCACTGTATGACCAAGCAATTTCCCTGATGTCACCCCAAAAACACATTTCTTATGATTAAGCCGCAGTTTGTATCTGTCAACTCTCTGAAGGAAACTTATCCAGTGCTTCAATATGCCCAACTCTGTCTCTGATTTCACCATCATGTCATCTACATACACCTCAATCTCTTTGTGCATAAAGTCGTGGAAAAGTGTAGTGGCCATCCGCTGATAAGTAGCCCCCGCATTCTTAAGCCCAAACGGCATAACCTTGTAACAATAGGTACCCAACTCAGTAACAATGCAGTCTTATGTTTGTCTTCCTCAGCCATGAGAACCTGATTGTAACCTGAAAATCCATCTGCAAATGAATACATAGCAGATAAAACCGCACTATCAACCAGAACATCTATATGCGGCAGAGGAAAATCATCTTTCGGATAAGCCTTGTTGAGATCTCTGTAGTCCACACACATTCTGACCTTCCCATCTTTCTTCGGCACCGTACTATATTAGCCACCATTCGGGATATTTTACTACTTCCAAGAACCCCACATCTATCTGTTTCTTAACTTCCTATCTGACTTTCTCAGCCCATTCTGGTCTCATCCGTCGGAGTTTCTGTTTTACTGGCCTCATATTCGGATAAGTTGGTATCGTGTTCTGGGCAATGTTTCTGTCTACCCCAGGCATGTCCTCATAGGACCAAGCAAACACTTTGGCATATCTGACCAACACTTCTTCTAGTTTCTCCCTCTCTTCGGAGGTTACTTCACTTGCAATCAGAATTTCCTTGGGGTTCTCAAGTGTACCCAAGTTAAATGCAATAGTTCTGGCTGAACTGATGTCAAATATGCTTGATTCGTGCAGTGTAAATGGAAATGACTCAGGCAAGTAAGCAAAAGAGATGTCTTTATTATTGGATAATGCGGAAGTACATTCAAACAAATCAGGAAGGTAAATGTCTTCATCATCTATAGACACTTCTTCCTCTGCAATCAGGTCTTCCTCAGGCTTTTCGTCCTCTACCAGAGTCAAGCTCTCCAACTTCATCAGTTCTTCCTCCCAATTCTATTCTTCTTTCTTCACAATTTCTTCAACTATCAGCTTCTTACCCAACATATCCTGGAAGATCTCAAACGCAGGTACCATAATTCCATTAAATTCTACAGGTTCAGGCTCCCCTTGATATCCTGAAGCTTTCACAAAACATTCCATCAGTTTCAGGCCCTTTTTCTTGACCTTTGGCTTTTCTTCATCAGACTTGTACCCCAAACCCTTCCGAGTAGTCTGTCCTCTGAAATCTGGTAATTTTGGACCTTTACCCCCTCAAACTTCATTTTCTCCATAATCCTAGCCACCCTAGGATCCACCCACTCCTCAAAAGTAGCTGACACCTGAAACCTCGTGAAAGGTTGTATCTCCAGGCAGCCACGGCATTATCTAACTCGGCCCGGATGGTAACAACTTCTCCCTCATACGGGAACTTGATCATCTGATGTAAAGTGGAAGGCACGCCCCCAAGTTTGTGAAACCAAGGCCTTCCCAACAACAAGGCAAAGTAGCCGGGATGTCCAGTACTGTGAACTCAACCTCATCTTCAATCGGTCCTACCTTGACCATAGCCACAAAGGTACCCTCGACTCCCATTTTACTATCATCATGAGCCTTAATAGTCATACTGGAGGGGTCCAAGTCTGTTGCTTTCATACCCAATCTCGCCAGAATTTTCAGCGGGCACACATTGATGGACGAACCGTCATCCACCATTACACATGAAGTTCTCTTGCCCCTCACCTCGGCTCTGATAAATAGGGGCATGTTATGATTTCTCCCCTCCGCCGGGAGTTCATCCTCAAAAAAAGATATCTGAAAAGCTTCTTTCTGAACCGACCCAACAAACATTGCAGGGTTGACGTCTTCCGGTACCACAATCTTGCTCAAGGCCTCAACCATAGCCTGCCTATGCTCCCAAGATGCACATAACATTTCCCAGATTCTCACTTGTGCTCTAGTCTTCCTCAATTGCCTCAGCACTATATCCCCCTCAATATTTTCTGCAGTCTCAACCACTTCTCTACCATCCGTCAAAACTTCCTCACCCTTTTCTGAAACATCATTGTAAAAACAACCGCTGCGCGTCATTCCCCTTACTTCTTCCTCATCACTGCTAGAGAAATCAAGCCAAAAGTTTTTTCCCTGCTCAGTCTCATCTTCACTAGTACTATCCCAGATTCCCAAGCAAAAGGCTTGAGGGTGAAAGGATTTTAGGACAAGGTCTTCTGGGAGGCCAGAATTGATCATATAGACTGGTGGTGGTACGGCACGGTAGTTGGGTAAGGGGTTTCTGTGGTGTGTCGGGCTGTTCTATTTCTGGGTTAGGTATTTTCTTGGAGTCTATCAGGTCTTGGATTTCATGGCGGAGTCGGGCGCAGTTGTCGGTGTCATGGCCCTTTTGTTGGTGAAAGTGACAGTAAAGGGTTAGGTTATAATGTGATGGTAGGGGATTGGGTAATGGTTTGGCTTCCAAGGGTTTTAAGAGCCCTTGCCTCTTCAATTTCTCTAGCACCTTGGACAGGGGCCTTCCCAAGTTGGAAAACTTCCGGTTCCGGATAACGGCAATCTCAGCAGAAACGGGCTTTGTTCCCGATGTTCCCCCAACGGGCCTCCTGTTCAGACCATAGAATTTTCTGTTTTCTGCCTCTTCGTCTTCAATGTCCATGACAGTCTCCCTCAACTGCCGAAAGTCTGTAATCATGGAGGTCATCCTCCTCAACTTGCTGTAAATGGAGGGCCTGGTGCCCTTGATAATCATTTTAATCTGGTCATTCTCCGAGGGCCTAGTCTGCATCTTCAACAACTGACCCTCCTCCACCGGTCCACATACTCCTTAAAAATTTCCTCCGCTTTCTGCTTAACATTCTCCAGATCACGGAGTGACAGATCGATCTCTAGGTCAATGACATACTGCTTCAGGAAGGCATCCGCCAACTCCGTCCAATCTTCCTTCACTTTCTTCTTCAAACTGTGGTACCACACCACGGGAGCTCCCTCGAGCGACATTCCAAACATTTTCTGCACTTGGCGCTGAGACAGGCCAACTGAACTCATGACTGATACAAACTGTCGGAGATGCACCCTTGGATCCCCATTCCCGTTAAACTTAGCCATATCAGGCATCTTGAACTGTGCCGGCTACTGTTCCTCGAAAGTCAGTGTGTCATAATCCAGCAGATCCTCATTCTTACCCCTCATCTTGCGGGTAACCGACTCAACCTGATCCCGGAGCTTCTGTAACTCTTCCTGAGACCCAGATACTCTGCCTGCTGCATACTCTGCCATATCATCATCAAAAGCGGGGATATCATCCCCCAATCTGTTCGGAGGTTCCTCTTGTCTTACATCCCTAGAACTACCCCCAGCACGAGACCCGTCTATGCCAGCCACAGCAGTAGTAAAAGCCTGCAACTGTTCAGTGATCTTGGCGAGACCATTCTCTAACTGATCCATACGGGACACCTCATTATCGAATTCACTCATACTTGTTCTTTTAGTGAGTCTTGTCCCTTCTATAACCCAAAAGGTATCTATGATGTCTTTTTGAGACATAGATGGTGTTAACATGATATATGTATGTATGAGGTGCATGAGATGCATGTAACATATATAACATACTAAATCAATTAAAACTCTCAAACAAATCGGCCCGTTATCATTTTAGAATCTTTCGGGCTAATTGTCATAGGAGTGAACCCATCCCAGTTTAAATGGCCCAATGAGTTCACATCTCATAACAAAGAGCCCCACTAAATCCAAATGGTAACATTTCGAACACAATCAGAAAGTGGCCCATCAATCACTTAGAAGCCTTTGGCCCAATCGTCATAAAATACATTCTTGTCCCAGTTTAAATGGCCCAACAAGCCTATATCCCATGACAAATGGTCCAAATGGATCCAAACGACGATGTTCCCAAACACAAACATAAGAGATAATGCAAACATAAAGTAATAATTTCTACGGAATGGCCCATCAACATTTCAGAAGCTTTGGGCCCAATGGTCATAAGGTACGAACTCGCCCCAGTTTAAATGGCCAGCAAGTCCACATTTCTGACAATGGTCCAACTGCATCCAAATGAGGATGGTCCACTAGCATATACTCAAGGAAATAATTGTTACTTTAACCATACAAACCCGGTCTATGGGTGGGTTCACAAGAGTATAGACAAAGGCACTCATCGGCGAAGGATGGCCCACAACTAGGTCTCCCCAATCAAGGGTCCGAGCAACCAAGTGAGCGCACCCTTTTTTATACACTAAGGTACGTGCCAATAAGCTATGGTGTGTGACGGACTGTCAAATGGATTCCCCGTTTTAGATTCCCCAGAGGGAAGGTGGAGCGAGGCTCACTTAAATACCCAAGCCTCTTAGGCTCTTATCTCTTGTTGTCAGGAATAAACAACGAGTCCTCCAAATTAGTCCATCACAATAGGCTACGAGTAGATGGCTATATAGGTGCCTTCACAGCTTTTCCTTCTAGAAAGGTAGTGAATGAAGGAAGACACCCAACCATTACCTAGCCTTAAAATGCCTTGATTAAACCCCCATTTTATCCACTATAGACACGGTCAATTAAAACAATAAATCCAAACATTACAAGACAATATTAGGGGCCGATTCTCTATCCCCAGTGGAGTCGCCAGACTGTGGGACACAGAAACTGGACGACGCATGCTGTCCCGGGTTTGCGGCCCGGTCGGGAGTACGGAGTAGCCACGGGGGACTAAACCGGAGAATAATGGAGTCGCCACCCGGTGAAACCGGGAAAATGAGATTTAAGGCCGCACTCACCCCTCGCAAGGGAAGACCTCAAACCGCTGGGTTCAGAATGGTCCCTTACTCATGCCACTTGTAATGAAAGGATTTATGTAATAATTTAATCAGGCTTAAGTAGCACTTATTTCCAAGAGTATCGTGCTTCTAAATTCACATGTACAAAGTAAAACTTACACATATATTTCACATCTAAGATTGCATGCTTGGAAGTACATCAAAGGAGCGACAAACATACAACTTCATTGGCATATTATATTCAAGAAAACACAAGCACACATACTAACCACACAAGCACACATGTGAGCACCTTCTCAAGTGGTACGTGGAATTGTATCCCAAGTACAGACCGTACTACTGTCCATTCGGAAACGGCTACGGAATTTATGTCTGGGTTTCCATCCGATATAACACAAGGAATAATACTCAAATGTTATCATGACATAGGCATATGAATTGTAATACATTAAACACATTGTATTCATACGTGTGGGGATAGCTACTAGGAAAACTATGTATGAAATCTGATGAAAAGGACTCAGTTCAGTGGGTGCGCGTGCGCGTTCGCGTAGCATTTGAAAACGCGTTCGAATGGTAAACAGAAGGTTCGTGTTCGTGTAGCGTTCGAGAACGCGTTCAAACGGAACCAAACATGATGCATGATAAGACTAAGAAAGTGCGTGTGCGTTCGCGTAGCGTTCGAGAACGCGTTCGAACGGTAAACAGAAGGTTCGCGTTCGTATAGCGTTCGATAACGGTTCGAACGGAACCAGACCTGATGCATAATGAGACTAAGAAAGTGCGTGTGCGTTCGCGTAGCGTTCGAGAATGTGTTCAAACGGTAAACAGAAGGTTCGCGTTCGTGTAGGTTCGAGAACCCGTTCGAACAGAACCAGACCTGATGCATACAACACAAAGAATAAAGACAACAATGTCAAGCTCAGTATGTCCGATTAAACGTATCTTGCATTCAACGAACACACATCAACCGGCGCGGCAAAGCATCATGGTAAAAGGCTTTAACCCCTCCCCATAGGGGATCTTTCATTGCACTTACTAAGCCCAAGCGCTCGATTGAACCACGCATACAAAGAATTAAAAACAATAATATCAGACTTAGTATGCCCGATTGAACGTATCTTGCATTCAACCGAACTCACATCAACCGGCGCGGCAAAGCATCGTGGTAAAGGGCTTTAACCCCTCCCCATAGGGGATCTTTCATTGCACTTACTAAGCCCATACGCTCGATTGAATCATGCATACAAAGAATTAAAAACAATAATATCAAACTTAGTATGCCCGATTGAACGTATCTTGCATTCAACCGATCACACATCAACCTGCGCGGCAAAGCATCGTGGTAAAAGGCTTTAACCCCTCCCCATAGGGGATCTTTTATTCCATTTACTAAGCCCATGCGCTCGATTGAATCATGCATAAATAAGCAACATGCAGAATTCAAGTGACAAAAAAAAATAACCAAAGCAACACAAAACAAAAGAGGGTGCCGTTTACTCAAGCGGTACGTGGAGTTGTATCCCGAGTACAGATCATACTACCGTCCATTGGAATCGGCTATGAAATTTATGTCCGGGTTTCCATCCGATATACCGCGAGAGTTGACACATCTCTCATTTTTCAAAGCCATAACCTACAACATCTCATAATTCTGCATATTTATCTACTCAGGGCCACAATATGCATTTCAACATGACAATCATGCAAGCAATACTCAATAGATAATACAAATAAAAAAAAACAAAAAAAACGAGTGTGAAAAATACCCTGAGGTCTAACCTTTTTGCCAACTTTCGGGCTTACGTTTCACGGACGTCGGAAGGGGTACAACTCCTCAACTTTTCCGGTTCACTGGTTTAACGTCTTAGCTCACTATTTTGCTATTTTTCTTGCTGTTCGGTCTCCGTTCTGCTGCTGTTCGGTCTCCGTTCTGCTGCTGTTCGGTCTCTGCTTTGCTACTCACTGTTCAGGTCACCTGTTTTGACGTTTCAACGAACTGTTCCGAGTGTTTTTCGTGGTTTTTTAGTATAGTTTTGTGTGGTTATTTCAAGGATTATAAGTGCAGTTTATGTTACTGTTTTAAGGGATTTTAGGGACTGTTTTGGGACTAGTTTGGGCTGCTGTCCGACGTGTTTCAAGGGCTGTTTGGGGTGTGTTTGGGCCGCTGTTTGGAGGTATATTTTCGGTGATGGAGGGCTGCTGTATGTGGGAGATTTTCGGTGATGGGTAGGGGTTTATGGGGGTGCTGTTTTCGGTTATGGAGTGGAGGAGATGAAGGGAATTGTTTGTGTTCTTCTTGTTGCTATGCCGTGAGTGGCTAAGGCTCTTTGTGTTGTGATTTTTGTGTGAGTTATCTGTATGAGCCAGGGAGTGCATGTCTTGGTTAGCGGTTGTTTATATAGAGAAGGGCTAGGGTTTCACCTTGTCTCACAATGAAGGGATTTGATTTTGTGTTGAACAAGGAAAGTCAAAGATTGAGTGGGGGACAAATTTGGCTTAGATTAGGAATACAATATCTTTAATTTGTTATGATTGATTTTAATTAGGCATTGACATCTTTTTAATTTAGTATGTGATTTTGTTTAGTTTGGTCTATAATATATTTGATTTATCTTTATTAGTTATGATTATATTTTATGTTTTATTAATTGGTAAATGGTTTAATTATTTTATTTACTATTTAATTTAATTTCCCATGTGTTTTAAATGTGTTTTATTAATTGGGATGTGTTTTATGGGCTTTGGGGGGCTAATTGGGCTGGGGTACGAGGCTAGCAGCAAAACCAGAAATACCGACGCCGTTCGATTGCCCATCCGAACGCTACACGAACGTCCGCAATCTGCCTGAGGTTCGAACGAAGGAACGAACGCAGCACTAACGAAGATAGTGAACTTGTGAAATGAACTTGATGACGTACTTATTCTGAATTTCCCCTTCCGACCTCCGTTTCCCGCAATATCCTTAGCTAAAAAGGTAGTGCCTCCAACTGAGACTCATCATCGGGTTCACGTGCGAAAATGCAATGCCTACAGGACCTCGCCCTCGAACTGATGATGTAGTGGGCACCTCGACCCTGGGCACCTCTACCCGGAACTACAACTGACAATGGGGGCACCTCGACCCTGGGCACCTCGACCCATCACCGCTGACAATAGGGGCCTCGCCCTCGAACTGATGATGATGTAGTAGGCACCTCGACCCTAGGCACCTCGACCGGGAACTACAACTACCAACGGGGGCCTCGCCCTCAAGTTGATATGGGCCTACCCCCCAAGCCGACATGATATGGGCCTCGTCCTCAAGCTGATATTGGCCTCACCCCTTGGGACTCATCCCAAAAACTAAAATTACGCTGATGTTGCTTGGCTCATTTCTGCCGCTTTCTCCTCTTTCTTCGAACCTGCGAACATAAAACAAAACAAACACGAAGAGAATGCAATGTTACGTGTATGCATGAATGATTTTCTTATTCCGTTGGGTTAGGTCTTCTGCCAATTCCCGTGGTGACAGCTCGGTCTTCACTCCCTCAGGCAAAGTATTGCTTCAATCTGTCTACGTTGATCGGTTCGGTGAACTCGTTCCCCTCCAAGTCTGATAGCTTCACTGCTCCATTTCCCATTACCTTCTATACTATGTAAGGTCCTTCCCAGTTAGGTCTGAATTTTCCTCTCGGATCTGTCGTCGACGGCCTCGACTGCTTCAGTACCAAATCACCCTTTCTGATTTTGGTGGGGCGTACTTACTTTGTTGAATACTCGGGCTAGTCTCTTCTGATACAACTACATGTGATACAAGACTTCGTTCTCTTTTCATCTAATAGTGCTAACTGATCAAACCTCTGTGCGGTCCACTCCTATTCCGGTAATCTTGCCTCTGCTAATACCCTCATAGACTGTATTTCCACTTCTACCGGCAATACTGCTTCCATTCCATAGACCAAAGAGTAAGGTGTGGCCCCTGTTGCTCTTCTTATTGATGTTCTGTACCCCCACAAAGCATACGGTAATTTCTCGGCCCAATCTCTGCAATTTTCTGTCATCTTGGCCAAAATCGTCTTTATAGTCTTGTTGGCTGCCTCAACTGCCCCATTTGCTTGTGGCCTGTACGGTGATGACTTGTGGTGGCCTATCCCGTACCTCAGTAACATTGCCTTCGTCTCTCCTTGAAACTGAACCCCGTTGTCTGTCACTACATGATGCGGCATACCATACCGAAAAATGAGGTTCCGAGCTATAAACTTTGCCATCTGTTTTGCTGTAAGATTGTGGAATGATTCGGCTTCCTCCCATTCGAGAAGTAATCTACTGCCACTACTATGAAGCGATGCCCATTCGATGCATTGAATTTCTCCAATCATATCAATTCCCCATGCTGAGAAAGGCCACGGCTCTGACAACCCGTGCAACTCTGTGTGCGGCAAGTGATTCAAATTACCATGTGCTTGACAGTCATGACAGTGCTTTACCATCTTCGCGCAGTCTGTTTCAATGGTTGACCAATAAAAACCTTGTCTCACTATCTTGTGGGACATATTCAACCCGTTCATGTGCGGACCACATACCCCGGAGTGTATTTCTTCCATTACATGCTGAGCTTATTCTTTTCTCAAACACTTCAATTGAATACCGTTTGCTTGCCTCTTGTACAGTTCCCCTTTCAAAGTCATATACTGGGAAGCTAACTTCTGAATGGCTATTCTATCTTTTCTGCCTACCCTTTCCGGGAGTTCACCATGTTCCAGATACCTCTGAATGTCATAATACCAAGGTTTACCATCGTCGACCTCAACTTCCAGAATTCTTTCTATCTCATAAACAGGTCTGTTGCTGTTGTCAGTATCAACGGTCTCATCACTAACTTTTCTGAATTTTCCCAAGTTGCTGTAAGTGTAGCCAATGCATCTGCCATCTGATTCTCTTCTCTCGGTAAGTGCTGAAACTTACACTCGGGATAACCTGTGCCAATATTCTGAGGTGAAGAAGGAAATGTTTCAACCGTTCTTCTTTCAATTCCCATTCTCCTCGCATCTGCTGGAACACCAACATGGAATCTCCATAGACTTCCAAACTCCCGGCCTCAAGGCTATCAATGTCGTCAAACCAAAAGCACATGCTTCATACTCGGCCATGTTGTTAGTCACTCTGAATGTCAACCTCTTGGCCAAAGGCAAAGTCTCTCCCTCAGGGGTTACTATCACGATTCCAATTCCGTCTCCCTTGTAATTCATTGCTCCGTCAAAATACATCTTCCATCTCTGAACTGTTATTGCTTGGATCTCTTCATCTGGAAATTCAAATTTTTACTGATCCCCCTCAACAGATTGCAATGCCAGAAACTCTGCTACTGCTCGCCCTTTGATCACTTTGGAGGTGAGATACTCAATGTCAAACTCTGTCAACAATACCAACCATCTGCCCAATTTTCCCACTAGTGAAGGCACCGAGTGAAGATACTTCAGAGGATTTTCCTTGTCCACTATCTGGATCTTGTATGACTGGAAATAATGCCGTAACTTTCTGGAAGCCCATACCACTACGAGACAGATCTTCTCAACTTCATGATATCGAGCCTCATACGGGAGCATCTTCTTACTCAGATAGTAAACTGCATGCTCTACCCCTGTCTCATCTGTCTGTACCATCATTGCCCCCAGTGCTTCTGATTCTGTAGCCAAATACATTATCAAAGGTATGCCCGGTCTCGGAGGTTTCAATATAGGAGGCTTTATCAAGTATTCTCTGATTTTGTCGAAGGCTGTCTGACACTGTTCATTCCATCTCACTGGCTGATCTTTTCTCAACAGTTTGAAGATAGGCTCACATACTGATGTCAACTTGGCAATGAACCGACTGATGTACTGAATCTTCCCCAAGAATGCTCTGACTTCTTTTTCTATCGTCGGTGCAGGCATTTCTGTGATTGCCTTGATCTTTCGGAGTCTACCTCTATTCCTCCCATTCACACTGTATGACCAAGCAATTTCCCTGATGTCACCCCAAACACGCATTCTTGGGATTAGCCGCAGGTTGTATCTGTCAACCTCTGAAGGAACCTTTCCAGTCTTCAATATGCCCAACTCTTGTCTCTGATTTCACCATCATGTCATCCACATACACCTCAATCTCTTTGTGCATCAAGTCGTGGAAAAGTGAGTGTAGTGGCCATCCGCTGATAAGTAGCCCTCGCATTCTTAAGCCCAAACTGCATAACCTTGTAACAATAAGTACCCCACTCAGTAACAAATGCAGTCTTGTGCTTGTCTTCCTCGCCATGAGAACCTGATTGTACCCTGAAAACCCATCTGCAAATGAATACATAGCAGATAAAGCCGCACTATCAACCAGAACATCTATCAATCATCTTTCGGACAAGCCTTGTTGAGATCTTTGTAGTCTACACACATTCTAACCTTCCCATCTTTCTTTGGCACCGGTACTATGTTAGCCAACCACTCAGGATACTTTACTACTTCCAGGAACCCCACATCTATTGTTTCTTAACTTCCTCTCTGACTTTCTCAGCCCATTCTGGTCTCATCCGTCGGAGTTTCTGTTTTACTGGCCTCATATTCGGATAAATCGGTATTGTGTGCTGGGCAATGTTTCTGTCTACCCCAGGCGTGTCCTCATAGGACCAAGCAAACACTTTGGCATATCTGACCAACACTTCTTCTAGTTTCTCCCTCTCTTCAGAGGTAACTTCACTTGCAATCAGAATTTCTCTGGGGGTCTCAAGCGTACCCAAGTTAAATATAGTAGTTCTGGCTGAACTGATGTCAAATATGCTTGATTCGTGCAGAGTAAATGGAAATGACTCAGGCAAGTAAGCAAAAAAAATGTCTTTATTATTGGATAATGCGGAAGTACATTCAATTAAATCAGGAAGGTAAATGTCTTCATCATCTATAGACACTTCTTCCTCTGCAATCAGATCTTCCTCAGGCTTTTCGTCCTCTCCCAGAGTCAGGCTCTCCAACTTCATCAGTCCTTCCTCCCAATCTCTTCTTATTTCTTCACAATTTCTTTAACTATCAGCTTCTTACCCAACATATCCTGGAAGATCTCAAACCCAGGTACCACAATTCCATTAACTTCCACAGGTTCAGGCTCCCCTTGATATCCTGAAGCTTTCACAAAACATTCATAGTTTCAGGCCATTTTTTCTTGACCTTTGGTTTTTCTTCATCAGACTTGTACCCCAAACCTTTCCGAGTAGTCTGTCCTCTGAAATCTGGTAATTTTGAACCTTTACCCGGCTCAAACTTCATTTTCTCCATAATCCTAGCCACCCTAGGATCCACCCACTCCCCAAAAGTAGCTGACACCTGAAACCTCGTGAAAGGTTGTATCTCCAAGGCAGCCACGACATTATCTAACTCAGCCCTGATAGTAACAACTTCTCCCTCATACGGGAACTTGATCATCTGATGTAAAGTGGAAGGCACGCCCCCAAGTTTGTGAAACCAAGGCCTTCCCAACAATAAGGCGAAAGTAGCCGGGATGTCCAGTACTGTGAACTCAACCTCATCTTCAATCGGTCATACCTTGACCATAGCCATAAAGGTACCCTTGACTCCCCTTTTGCTGTCATCATAAGCCTTAATAGTCATGCTGGAGGGGTCCAAGTCTGTTGCTTTCATACCCAATCTTGCCAGAATTTTCAGTGGGCACACGTTGATGGATGAACCGTCATCCACCATCCACATGAAGTTCTCTTGCCCCTCACATCGGCCCTGATAAATAGAGGCCTATTATGATTCCTTCCCTCCGCCGGGAGTTCATCCTCACAAAAAGATATCTACAAAGCTTCTTTCTGAACAGACCCAACAAACATTGCAGGGTTGGCGTCTTCTGGTACCACAATCTTGCTCAAGGCCTCAACCATAGCCTGTCTATGCTCCCGAGATGCACATAACAGTTCCTAGATACTCACTTGTGCTCTAGTATTCCTCAATTGCCTCAGCACTATATCCCCCTCAGTATTTTCTGCAGTCTCAACCACTTCTCTGCCATCTGTCAAAACTTCCTTACCCTTTTCTGCCACATCATTGTAAAAACGACCGCTGCGCATCATTCCCCTTACTTCTTCCTCATCACTGCTAGAGAAATCAAGCCAAAAGTTTTTCCCCTGTTCAGTCTCATCTTGACTAGTACTATCCCAGATTCCCAGGCAAAAGGCTTGAGGGTGAAAGGATTTTAGGACAAGGTCTTCAGGGAGGCCAGAATTGATCATATAGGCTGGTGGTGGTACGACACGGTAATTGGGTAAGGGGTTTCTGTGTGTGTCATGCTGTTCTGTTTCTGGGTCAGGTATTTTCTTGGAGTCTATCAGGTCTTGGATTTCATGGCGGATTCGGGCGTAATTGTCGGTGTCATGGCCCTTTTGTTGGTGAAAGTGACAGTAAAGGCTTAGGTTATAATGTGATGGTGGGGGATTGGGTAATGGTTTGGCTTCCAAGGGTTTTAAGAGCCCTTGCCTCTTCAGGTTCTCTAGCACCTTGGACAGGGGCCTTCCAAGTTGGAAAACTGCCGGTTCCGGATAGCGGCAATCTCAGCAGAAACGGGCTTTGTTCCCGATGTTCCCCCAATGGGCCTCCTGTTCAGACCATAGAATTTTCTATTTTTCCGCCTCTTCGTCTTCAATGTCCATGACAGTCTCCCTCAACTGCCGAAAGTCTGTAATCATGGAGGTCATCCTCCTCAACTTGCTGTAAATGGAGGGCCTGGTGCCCTTGATAATCATTTTAATCTGGTCCTTCTCCGAGGGCCTAGTCTGCATCTTCAACAACTGACCCCTCCACCGGTCCACATACTCCTTAAAACTCTCCTCCGCTTTCTGCTTAACATTCTCCAGATCACGGAGTGACAGATCGATCTCTAGGTCAGTGACATACTGCTTCAGGAAGGCATCCGCCAACTCCCTCCAATCTTCCTTCACTTTCTTCTCCAAACTGTGGTACCACACCACGGGAGCTCCCTCGAGCGACATTCCAAACATTTTCTGCACTTGCGCGCTGAGACAGGCCAACTGAACTCATGACTGATACAAACTGTCGGAGATGCACCCTTGGGTCCCCATTCCCGTTAAACTTAGCCATATCAGGCATCTTGAACTGTGCCGGCAACTGTTCCTCGAAAGTCAGTGTGTCATAATCCAGCAAATCCTCATTCTTACCCCTCATCTTGCGGGTAACTGACTCAACCTGATCCCGAAGTTTCTGTAACTCTGCCTGAGACCCAGATACTCTGCCTGCTGCATACTCTGGCATATCATCATCAAAAGTGGGGATATCATCCCCAAACCATTCGGAGGCTCCTCACGCCTCACATTCTCAGAAATTCCCCCAGCACGGGGCACAGCCATACCAGCCACAACAGTAGTCAAAGCTTGCAACTGTTCAGTGACCTTGGCGAGACTGTTCTCTAACTGATCCATACGGGATACCTCATTACCAGATTCACTCATGACTGTTACTATTTTTTTAATGAGCCTTGTCCCTCTCTAACCCAAACGGTATCTATGATGTTTTTTTAAGACATAGATGGTGTTAACATGATATATGTATGTATGAGGTGCATGAGATGCATGTAACATATATAACATACTACATTAACTAAAATTCTCAACAAATCGGCCCGTTATCATTTTAGAGACTTCGGGCTAACTGTCATAGGAGTGAACTCGTCCAGTTTAAATGGCCCAACAAGTTCACATCTCATGGCAAGGAGCCCAACTAAATCAAATGGTAATGTTCCGAACACAAGCACAAAGTGGCCCATCAAACTTAGAAGCTTTTGGCCAATCGTCATAAAATACGTTCTTGTCCCAGTTTAAATGGCCCAACAAGCCCATATCCCATGACAAATGGTCCAAATGGATCCAAACGACGATGTTCCCAAACACAAGCATAAAAGATAATGCAAACATAAAGTAATAATTTCTACGTAATGGCCCATCAAATTTCAGAAGCTTTGGGCCTAGTAGTCATAAGGTACGAACTCGCCCCAGTTTAGTTTAAATGGCCCAGCAAGTCTGCATTTCTGACAATAGTCCAACTGCATCCAATGAGGATGGTCCACAAGCACATATTCAAGGAAATAATTGTTACTTTAACCATACAAACCCGGTCTATGGGTGGGTTGCAAGAGTGTAGACAAAGGCTCTCACTGGCGAAGGATGGCCCACAACTAGGTCTCCCCAATCAAGGGTTCGAGCGACCAAGTGAGCGCACCCTTTTTTATACACTAAGGTACGTGCCAATGAGCTATGGTGTGTGACTGACTGTCAAATGGATTTCCCGTTGTAGATTCCCCAGAGGGAGGGTGGAGCGAGGCTCTCTTAAGTACCCTAGCCTCTTAGGCTCTTATCGCTTGGTGACAGGAATAAACAACGAGTCCTCCAAATTAGTCCATCACAATAGGCTAAGGTAGATGGCCATATAGGTGCCTTCACAGCTTTTCCTTCTAGGAAGGTAGTGAATAAAGAAAGACACAAACCATTACCTAGCCTCAAGATGCCCTGATTAAACCCTCATTTTATCCACTATAGACACGGTCAATTAGAACATAAATCCAAACATTACAAGACAATATTTCGGGGCCGATTCTCTATCCCCAGTGGAGTCGCCAGACTGTGGGACACAGAAACCGGACGACGCATGCTGTCCCGGGCTCGCGGCCCGGTCGGGAGTACGAAGTAGCCACGAGGACTAAACCGGAGAATAATGGAGTCGCCACCTGGTGTGAACCAGGAAAATGAGATTAAAGGCCGCACTCACCCCTCGCAATGGAAGACCTCAAACCGTTGGGTTCGGAATGGTCCATTACTTATGTCACTTGTAATGAACAGATTTATGTAATAATTTAATCAAGTTTAAGTAACACTTATTTCCAAGAGTATCATGCTTCTAAATTCACATGCATACACCACAAGTTCATATAAATTTACATGTAACACATATCCGAATTTGCATACAGCCTATTAGCATGTAATCTATGTCTCAATTTGCATACATAAAGATTAACATACGCAAGCATACAAGTTAATAAACACATTATACTCATACATATGGGGAATACAGATGAACGACACTTACACAATCTTGCATAATGCATGAAACAATCAGGTTTATCATACGAAGGAATAGCTACTAGGGATAATTATATACGAAATCTGATGAAAATAACTCAGTTCAGTGGGTGCGCGTTCGTGTAGCATTTGAGAACGCGTTCGAACGGTAAATAGAAGGTTCACGTTCGTATAACGTTCGAGAACACGTTCGAACGGAGCCAGACCTGATGCATGAAACACTAAGAATATGCGTGCGCGTTCGTGTAGCGTTTGAGAATGCATTCGAACGGTAAACAGAAGGTTCACGTTCGTATAGCGTTCGAGAATGCGTTCGAACGGATCCAGACCTGATGAAACAAAATGCATGCGCGTTCGAGTAGCGTTTGTAAAACGCGTTCGAACGGGAAACAGAAGGTTCGCGTTTGTGTGGCGTTCGAGAACGCATTCGAACGGAACCAGACCTGATGCATGCAACACATTCATAGAGAAACAAATCCACAATGTGGGACCTCACGTATCCGATTGAACTCATCTCACATCCAATCGAATATACACCAACCGGCGCGGCAAAGCATTGTGGTAAAGGATTTTAACCCCTCCAAATAGGGGACCTTTAGTCGACTTACTAAGCCCATGCACTCGATCGTATGATGCATACAAAGAATAAAGAAACAATAATATCAAACTTAGTGTACCCGATTGAACGTATCTTGCATTCAATCGAACACACATCAACCGGCGCGGCGAAGTATCGTGGTAAAGGATTTTAACCCCTCCAAATAGGGGACCTTTAATCCGACTTACTAAGCCCATGCGCTCGATTGATTGAATCATGCATACAAAGAATAAAGAAACAATAATATCAAACTTAGTATGCCCGATTAAACGTATCTTGCATTCAACCGAACACACATCAACCGGCGCGGCAAAGCATCGTGGTAAAGGATTTCAACCCCTCTGAATAGAGGACCTTTCATCGCACTTACTAAGCCCATGCGCTCGATTGTATCATGCATACAAAAGTAACATACAAAATTCAAATAACAGAAAATAAATAAACCGAAGCAACATAAAACAAAAGAGGGCACCGTTTACTCAAGCGGTACGTGGAATTGTATCCCGAGTACAGATCATACTACCGTCCATTCGGAATCGGCTATGAAATTTATGTCCGGGTTTCCATCCGATATAGCGCGAGAGTTGACACATCTTTTATTTTATTCCAAGTCCACAACATACAATATTTCATGATACAAGCATATTTATCTACTGAAGGGCCACAACATGCACTTTAGCATAACAATCATGCGAACAATACTCAATAAATAATGAAAATAAAACAGAAAACGAATGTGGAAAATACCTCAGGTCTAACCTTTTTTGCCAACTTTCAGGCTTGCGTTTCACGGACGTTGGAAGGGTAAAGCTCCTCAACTCAACTCTGGTTCACTGGTTTAGCGTCCTAGCTCACTGTTTTGCTGTTTTGCTTGTTGTTCGGCCTCCGTTCTACTGCTGTTCGGCCTCTATTTTTGCTGCTGTTTCCTCTGTATTTTCTGCTCACTGTTCATGTCACTGTTTTGACGTTTCAACGGACTATTCCGAGTGTTTTTTGTGGGTTTTTAGTGTAGTCTTGTGTGATTATTTTAAGGATTATAATTGCAGTTTTTTATGTTACTGTTTTGAGGATTTTAGGGATTGATTTAAGAGGATTTGGCTGCTGTTTTGGGGGTGATTTGGGCTACTGTTCAGGCGTGTTTTAGGAGGTGTAGGGGCTGCTATTTTCGGTGGAAAGGAGCTGCTGTTTGGGGGGTGTAATTTCGGTGATGTGTGGAGGTTTAGAGGCTGCTGGTTTCGTTTGGAGTGGGGGGGGAGGTGAAGAGAATTATTTGTGTTTTCTTCTTGCTATTGCCGTGAGTAGATAGGGCTCTTGGTGTTGTGATTTTCGTGTAAGTCTTGTGTATGAGCTAGGGGAGTGCATGTCTTGGTTAGAGGTTGTTTATATAGAGAATGGCTAGGGCTTCACCTTGTCTCACAAGGAAGGGATTTGATTTTTGTTGAGCAAGGGAAGTCAAAGATTAGGAATACAAAATATTTAATTTGTTATGATTGATTTTAATTAGGCATGATATTTGTTAAGTTGGTATATAATATATTTGATTTATCTTTATTAGGCATGCAATTTCTTTAATTTGTGTAAGTATTTTTATTATTTTGGTAGGTGATTATTTAGATTTTATTTGTTTTATTTAATTTGGTATATGACTTAATTAATTATTTTATTTAATGTGTTTTAAATGTGTTTTATTAATTGGGATGTGTTTTATGGGCTTTGGTGGGCTAATTGGGCTGGGGTGCGAGGCTAGCAGCAAAACCAGAAATACCGACGCCGTTGAAACGCCTATTCGAACGCTACACGAACGCCCACAATCTGCTTGACGTTCGAACGAAGTAACGAACGCAGCACTAACGAAGACAGTGAACTTGCAAAATGAATCTGATGACGTACTTATTCTGAATTTCCCCTTCCGACCTCCGTTTCCCGCAATATCCTTAGCTAAAAAGGTAGTGCCTCCAACTGAGACTCATCATCGGGTTTCACATGCGAAAATGCAATGCCTACACGTGTCTTAACTTAGAGAGTCCCAATATGAAGTGTACTCGTTGAGCACTTTGGTAGCCGATTATTTTTGACAAAAATAATATTCGATATTATATTATAATTAACTAAGATAATGAAGTTTTATTGGAAACATTGATTAT
>SKCR01054333.1:0-29844 GCA_019454045.1 Zanthoxylum bungeanum | reverse complement strand
CCTCCGCACACTTGTAGTACTCGTCGAGGGCTTCGTTTTGGTAGGTATCACGGCTCGTGAAACGACCCGACGAGCCGGAAAATTGAAACCCATTCCCGCGCCCAAAATCATCTTCCTGCCGCTGATCTGGTCGCCGCCAGCGTCGGCGCCGGCCGCCAAGACGACCACCATCGCCGGACGATTCGAATGGTGCTGGTGCACCGCCGGGGCTTGGCCGGAAACTCGCCGGTGCCCCCCTCCTCTCTCTCGCCTGTCGCGTATGCTACTGGGTTCTTTTTTTTTTTTTTTTTTTTCTTTCTTGCTGTTTACAAAAACAATAATAATAATAAGTAAATCAAAATATCTCAAATTCGAAAATTCCAAAAATGCCCCCACTACTAAGGGTATTTTCGGAAATCATCCGATTTGAAGCCCTTCTGGTGCGATTCTCGAAAAGTGCTCAACACGAAAGTTGTTCGTCTCGGAAAAACGAGTTTGCTGGTTCAAAAATCAGCTCGATCGGAGTTCGTTTGCTAATTCTGGGGTCAAAACAGTGAACTTGACTCGAATAATAAAAATCTCGTAACTGACTTCCGATCCTACGTGTTTTCCAACGCGGCTAAAATTCATAATCCATTATTCCAACCCATATAACATCGATTGAACTCTTATTCTTCATTATCATCATGCTCCGAGACTATAACATCGTTTCAGGAATCTTCTAGAATAGTCCTAAAAATCTGGGATATTACAATAATTTTTGATTTGACAATTGGATGTGTTAAATGCATGAAATGAATGTTAATTGTTGATTTAAATGGATTGAAATCAAAATTGAATGTTATTTCATGTAATTGCCGTGAGTTTTTTACTTCAATTTATGTTGGACATGAATTGAATATTAATCATGATTAATTTGGTTAATTAATATTTTGGAAATATTAGATTAATAGATTAATTGTGTTAATTACACTTTAAATTGGATTAATATGATATTTGGAATAAAGTGTTAATTTCATTTGTTGTATTTGGGCTAATGGGCTTGGTTGGGCCAAGTATAGTTTTGGACAATTGGGTTGGATCCAGTTGGGCCTAAAACCATTTCCATAAAGTCCAAATATGACTTTGGGCCTTTAATAATTTAATTAGGTCTAATGGGCCTAAATTGATTTTTGACATAGGGTGATTCCTAATTGGGCCTTGGTATTTTGGGTTGGATCCATAATGGCCAAAGCCCATGCCTAAACAATTAATTGAAAGCCCATTGGATTTTAATTGAATTGGCATTGGATGCTAATTGGGTCTTTGAGACCCATTTAGAATGGATTTGGAATCCAAGTCTAAAAGACACTATTAAAAGTGTAATTGTTTAATTTGGAATTAAACATGAATTACAATTTGAATTGGATTTAAAATTGTAGTTTGATATAATTCAAGAATATTTACTTTGAGTATTTATTCTTAAACTAGTTAGACTCGCGCAAATCAAATCATTGTATGAACATTGGATGGTATTAATTGAAGATTAATTAATTGGATTAGATTGATTGAACAATATGTTTTGTGTGAATACTTGGATGTGTTTGTATGAATAATGTATATTAGATGGGTAAGATAATTTTGGAAATTATTGTAAATATGGTATTTATTAAATTTGACCTGTGTGTCCAGCCTATCACCTCATATTCTCTTTGTATTTCTCTTCTCACCAATTCCCCCTCAATGTAAATGAGGTTTCTTTATGTATTATGTAATTGGTTAGAAGAATGTAAAGTGTTAGCGGGAGAGAGGAAAGAGAGAGATTTGTTCTAAGAACAAATTTATATATATCCATCCGCATATCATTATTAATTTTATCGCGCCTTATTATGCTTTTAGAATGCATGTTTAAGGGTTTATAATGAGACATAATCAAAGATAGTAAATTGGTTGCCAATTTATGAAAAAACCCCCACTTTTATATTAAATGTTTTCCTTCCATTGAGTGGTTCTCTCTCAAGATCCAAGATTGACTTTGATTTGTTGGCCAAAGTCAAGATCATTGTCCATCGCAGATATGTTTGAACCATAAAAGCTTTGTTATATATCGCATGTCTTGGCAGTTGTGACTTGTTGGCCAAAGTCAATGTCACTTCTTGTTCATCGACATGGATTACAAAGCTTTCCCACTGTCAATGGGTCGCGCTTAACTGGAATCATTAAGCTTTTTGAGCCAAAGCCAAGACTTAGTTGATTCAGAGGAAAATGTTAGGATGATATATTAGATATATGTTTTGGACTTGGAGGTCCACCTACAAGATCTAGGAATTGGATGGGATCCAATTGATCTTAGAGATCTACCTAGTTAAGTTTCATATAGCTTGTTAGCCAAAGTCAAGGTTGTGTGTTATTTAACGGGATCCTGGCCCACTAGGAAACTAGGTTTCCCGAGTACTCAACAAAGGGTTAGAGGCTCGCTGAAAAATAGTGGGAGGCCAGTATTAAATTTGCAATTTCATTTAATACTCGCTAATACGAGATTTTTTATTATATCACGTTATATATTTATATTAGTTGGACTAATATTTATTTTATTGCTTTCTTTGAACAGTTAAACTGTACAAGACATTACTCCACTTGTATTTCGTTATATAGTTGGACTATAGTAACCATTACATTTTGAGTGTACCCGATATCGTTGATTGGATAGTTGGACTATTGCAATCGAGATGGCTGGAAAGATTAGCGTTAGAGATATAATCATTAGTGAAAATGTCTTTAACGGTTCCAATTTTCCAGAATGGGAGATGAATCTCAGGATAGTCCTGGGAGCCGAGAAGTTACTCTATGTTATAGAGAGACCTCTCGAGCCTAAGCCCGGACTTGAGCGACCAGTTGATCATGAGCTTTGGAAGACTCATCAATATGATAACTTTACCTCTCAATCCGTCATGCTTGCCATAATGAAAACTCAATTTCATCGTCAGAACAAAGGATTGGATCCTTATAAAATGATGTTGAAATTAAATGACCTTCACAAATCTAACACTAGATCTCAGAAATACGAATTGCAAAAGAAGCTCTTTCGCTCACGTATGTTAGAGGGTACATCTGTCAAGCACTGTGTGTCACAGATGATTGCTGAAATCGAATAGCTAAGTCAGCTGGGCATAACCTTCAAGGCTGAGACTTTTATAGATTTGATCTTACAATATCTGCCCGACTGCTGGGGCAGGTTCGTCATGAACTATAACATGATGAATTAAGAAAAGACTCTTGGAGAGTTAATGGTGATGCTGAAAGAGGCAGAGCTAGAGCTTCTAAAGGGTAAAAAGCGCGAGGCGTATCTTACTTCGACATCCTAGAAGGCCAAGGCTTGGCCGAAGGCTTCTGGGGGTGTAAAGAAAAAGAAGAAAAATGGCAAGGCAAAATCATCAAAGTTTTATGGGAAGACTAAGGATAAATCCCAAGGCGACTGTCTACATTGTGGCAAACGGGGTCACTGGAAGCGTGACTGCCGTGAGTACAAGGCGGAGTTGAAGGAAGCAAATACGAGCAAGGCTTCAGCTTCAGGTATGTTTGTTATTGAAATAAACATGTCCACTACTGGTTTTAAAAATTAAATTTTTGATTCTGGATGTGGTACTCACATATGTACTGATGTGCAGGATCTGCAGATTAACAGGAGACTGACTTCAGGAGAGATTGACCAACGAGTTGGAAACGGGACGAGAGTCGCTGTTTTGGCCGTAGGAAACTATGTTTTGAATCTACCTTCGGGCATGTAATTACATTAGGTGATTTTTATTTTGTACCTAGTTTGACTATGAACATCATCTATATATCAAGTTTAACCCAATGTGGGTATACCTTTGTATTCTGGAACACTGGGTCTTTTGTACATAAATATGACATTTTGATATGTACAGCAGATGTTAATAATGGTCTTTATATTTTGAATATAAATGAATCTCAAATATATAATATGACAAAAAAGGCTCAAATTGAGTAAAACAGATGAAAATTATATGTGGCATTGTCATCTGGGACACATCAACAAGACTCTTATATCCACTCTTTCGAAGAGTGGATACTTGGACGGATTTGATCCTAGTTCATATGACGTCGCGAATCTTGTTTATTAGGCAAAATGCCTAAAACATCTTTTAGTGGTAAGGGTGTACGTGCCACCGAACTGTTAGGCCTCGTTCATAGTGACGTATGAGGGCCCATGTCTAGCCAGGCTAGAGGTGGATATGAATATTTTGTAACCTTTATGATTGATGCATCTCGCTATGGTTATATGTATCTTATGAGACACAAGTCGGAAACTTTTGAGAAATTCAAAGAGTTTCGACACGAAGTAGAAAAACCGACCGGTAAAAGTATTAAAACATTACAGTCGAACCGTGGTGGAGAATACTTAAGCAATGTGCTTCTGGATTACTTGAAAGAGTATGGTATTCTTTCACAGTGGACTCCTCCCGGAACACCTCAATTGAATGGTGTGTCCGAACGGAGAAACAGAACTTTGTTGGATATGGTAAGGTCCATGATGAGTTGCATTGAGCTACCAATTTCTTTCTGGGGATACGCATTGAACAGTGCAATATTTATTTTGAATAAGGTTCCGTCAAAATCTGTTGGACAGACTCCATATGAAATATGGACAGGAAAGAAACCGGGTTTCTCATTTCTGAAGATTTGGGGATGCTGGGAATACATTAAAACTTTGGATGGTACCAAACTAAAACCCAAATGAGATAAATACCTATTTGTAGTATATTCTAGGGAAACCAAAGGATATTATTTCTATAACCCATAAGAGAACAAAATATTTGTTGCTCTTCATGTAGTTTTCCTCGAAAAGGAATTCATAGATGCAGTGATAAGTGGGAGGAAAGTAGAACTCGATGAAAATCAGAGTGATACTGTTCCTGGCACCAGCCTCCTCTCGGAACACGAACAGTCCATCAAGGATGAGACTATTCAACAATCTTCTAATACACAAGAACCGCGTAGGTCGGAGAGAGTCAGAAAACAACCTGAGAGGTATAGGTTTCTGATCTCACCTCATATAGATATTAATCTTATTGAGGATAATGAGCCGACTACGTATGAGGAAGCGATATAAGGTATCGACTCCGCTTTATGGTAAGAGGCCATGAAGTCCGAAATGGATTCCATGTATACCAACCAAATTTGGACACTGGTTTATGCACCAGAAGGCGTTAAGCCTATTGGTTGTAAATGGGTTGTGGGAGGAAAGTATAACTCGATGAAAATCGGAGCGATTCTATTCCTAGCACCGTCCCCCTCTTAAAACATGAATAGTCCATCAGGGATAATACTATTCCACAATCTTCTAATACACAAGAACCGCGTAGGTCGGAGAGAGTCAGAAAACAACCTGAGAGGTATGGGTTTCTGATCTCACCTCATGTAGATATTAATCTTATTGAGGATAATGAGCTGGCTACGTATGAGGAAAAGATACAAGGTATCAACTCCAATTTATAGCAAGAGGCCATGAAGTCCGAAATGGATTCCATGTATACCAACCAAATTTGGACACTGGTTTATGCACCATAAGGTGTTAAGCGTAAATGGGTCTTCAAGAGGAAGACAGACATGGATGTAAACATACAAACGTACAAAGCTAGGCTTGTAGCGAAAGGGTATCATCAACGATATGGTGTCGATTACGATGAGACTTTTTCACATGTTGCCATGATGAAATCCATTCGGATATTGCTTGCTATTACTGCATATTTCGATTATGAAATATGGCAGAATATGGCAGATGGAAGTCAAAACCTCTTCCTTAATGGAAACCTTTTGGAGGATGTTTATATGCAACATTCAGAAAACAACCTGAGAGGTATAGGTTTCCGATCTCACCTCATGTAGATATTAATCTTATTGAGGATAATGAGCCAGATACGTATGAGGAAGCGATACAAGATATCGACTCCGCTTTATAGCAAGAGGCCATGAAGTCCAAAATGGATTCCATGTATACCAACCAAATTTGGACACTGGTTTATGCACCAGAAGGCGTTAAGCCTATTGGTTATAAATGGGTCTTCGAGAGGAAGACAGACATGGATGAAAATATACAAACGTACAAAGCTAGGCTTGTGGCGAAAGGGTATCGTCAATGACATGGTGTCGATTACGACGAGACTTTTTCACATGTTGCCATGATGAAATTCATTCGGATAATGCTTGCTATTACTACATATTTCGATTATGAAATATGGTAGATGGACATCAAAACCTCTTTCCTTAATGGAAACCTTTTGGAGGATGTTTATATGCAACAGTCAGAAATCAACCTAAGAGGTATGGGTTTCCGATCTCACCTCATGTAGATATTAATCTTATTGAGGATAATGAGCCAGATACGTATGAGGAACCGATACAAGGTATTGACTCCGCTTTATAGCAAGAGGCCATGAAGTCCGAAATAGATTCCATGTATACCAACCAAATTTGGACATTGGTTTATGCACCAGAAGGCGTTAAGCCTATTGGTTGTAAATGGGTCTTCAAGAGGAAGATAGACATGGATGGCAACATACAACCGTGAAAAGCTAGGCTTGTAGCGAAAGGGTATCGTCAATGACATGGTGTCGGTTTCGATGAGACTTTTTCACTTGTAGCCATAATGAAATCCATTCGGATAATGCTTGCTATTATTGCATATTTTGATTATGAAATATGGCAGATGGACGTCAAAACCTCTTTCCTTAATGGAAACCTTTAGGAGGATGTTTATATACAAAAGTCTGACGGTTTTTTCATGCCAAAACATACAAATAAGGTTTGTAAGTTAAATCGATCCATTTATGGATTGAAGCAATCATCGCGTTCTTAGAACCAGCGTTTTGATGAGATCATAAAAGAATATGGTTTCATTCAAAATGAAGATGATTCTTGTGTATATAAGAAGGTTAGTGGGAGCGCACTGAAATTAATTGTCCTATATGTTGATGATGTATTTCTTTTAGGCAATGACATTCCTATGCTATAACGGTGAAAGCTTGGCTTTCATTAAAATTCTCCATAAAAGACCTGAGAGAAACAGCCTTTATTCTGGGAATAAGAATCTACCGGGATAGATCTCGAAAGTTGCTTGGACTCTCCCAGAGCTCGTACATTGACAAAGTGTTGAAGAGATTCAACATGGATCAGTCTAAGAAGGGGTTGCTTCCGGTCTCACATTGCGTCTCTCTATCTAAGGACATGTTTCCTAAAACTCAAGATGAGAGAGATTCAATGAATCGAATCCTGTATGCTTCTGTAGTAAGATCGATCATGTATGCCATGATATGTACGCGACCTGATGTCTCGCATGCTTTGTGCATGTGCAGCCGCTATCAGGCCGATCCAGGTGATGGTCACTGGATTGCTGTTAAAAATATCCTTAAGTATCTTAGACAAACTAAGAATGCTTTCTTAGTCTATGGAGAAAAAGAACTTGAGGTGACTGGGTACACCAATACAAGTTTCCAAACCTATAAAGATGACTGGAAATCGCAATCTGGGTATATATTTTGTTTGAACAACGAAGCAATGAGCTGGAAATCTTCCAAGCAAGAGACTGTTGCCTATTCAATTACAGAAGCGAAATACATTGCTGCAGCTGAGGCATCAAAAGAAGTAGTTTGGATCCGTAAATTCCTAATTGGATTAGGAGTAGTTCCATTAGCAGTTGAGCCCGTACCTTTGTATTGTGACAATGACGGGGCTATAGCACAGGCTAAGAAACCGCGATCTCATCAACGGTCCAAACATGTACTTCGACAGTTTGATCTGATTCGTGAGATCAAACATCGTGGTGATGTGAAGATCGAGAAGGTCGCATCAGATGACAATATTGTAGATCCGTTAATGAAAGCTATTTCTCAGCAAAAGTTTGAATGACATGTACATAGTTTAGGAGTTAGATACTTGAGTGATTGGCTATGAGCCAAGTGGGAGATTGTTGGACAATTATGACCTATAGCATCACTATTTGTAAAAGACATGGTGTTTTTGCACAAATTAACTATGTGACAAAAGAAATTGCTATTTTATCATTTTGTAATTAGATTACTTGGATATATATAAATGATAAAAGTCCATATGGTTAAACCAGATTAATAAGATATGAGATAGTATTAATCCACGAACGATTTGATCATTAAATATTCATAGTCGTAGTATTATCGAGACTGGACATCAATAATACGGAATAGACTAGTATTACAATTGTGCACGTTATGGAAGCTTAACAGCATAGTTCTCTTATGTTTAAGTATTGGATACTTATGCAAGTGTGATAAGAGGTTCTGTTAGCCGTTGGATTGGGAACAGCTTCGCTCTGGATACACTCCTCGGAGTCCCATTGGTATTATGACTATGTGTCAATGTGAATCTGAATCAGGGTAGGTGTATGTGATCTTTAACCTAAAACTTGCATCGCTAATACTTGAGACAATCAGTTTGCTTTGGTTTTGGTCGTCCGGAGCTTTAACAGGTTCTGTGTATGCCTCTGTTGGGTTTACTGAGAATCATAGTGTATTGGGTATGATGTCAAGATGAGAGTATCACTTCAGTCATATGGAGATGATGATCACGCAGGATACGGTACTAGTACTCTTATATGCTGCAGTTATCGGGATAATATGACTAGGTCATGATTATCCGATTACAGAGACTAGTTATGTGGGATCCGATAAGACATAATTCCAGCCTCATGCCGAGCATGTGACATCCGATACTGGATCTTATCACGTAATACTTTGTATACTACACCTAATACATATTATTTATTCTTCGTTGAATATTTCTAGAGAATTGGGTAGGCACGGTGCTTTGCTAGAAGCCAACCATGTCTTGTAAATCAGTGAGAATATGGTACGGGGTACGCACGTGTCAGATAGTCCGACAACCGAATTTACTGCCAACATATTCAGGGAGCTATTGGGTCGCTTTCCAAAGATTCACCAATGACATTTGACTCGATCAGAATTAATCTGGGATTAATTATGAGAGAGAAAATTAATCTGGGATTAATTGCGGTAAGAATTTATCTAGGATTAAATTCGTCTAGAAGAGAGTATACGATTAATTTAGAATTAATCGATTAAATAATATATTGGATATATTAATTGAAATCCGATTTCAATGTGGAATTAAAATTGGATTTTAATTTGGGCGAATGAATTAATTTGAATTAATTCGTTAGCGACTTTCGTAATAATTTTGCAAGGCATTATTATTTAATTAAATTGTATTTAATTATGTCGCGATGGAAAATTCGTTTAATCGGATTAAACGAACTCGGGTCCAAAGTGAGTTGTGTGAGCCAACTTAAATTTTGAATTTAAAGAGGTGAAACCCACAACTTACATTAAGTGTTTGACATTTGATGGAAGTGGTTGGAAAAATATAAATATGGCATTTACTTCACACATCTACCACCTTTTGAAAGTCAACACACACCAACTTTGGTATCAAGTTTTAGAAACTATTCATTCTCTCTCTCCCTACACACATTGCCGAACATGCTTTACTTTGGAAAGGGAAATTTTTCTTTCAAATTTGTTCTAGCACTTAAAAGAGTCGATTAAGGTGATAAGAAAACTCACCCAAGAGTTTAGAACTCAACAAACCTTGGAGCTTCATCATCCATTCAAAGAATTTTTGGAAAATTCTCATGTAAGTATTTTCCGCAACTTACTTGATTATTTACACACGAATCATTTTTTAGGAATCTTAGGCATGTGTACGACACACTAACAGTAGCTCGGGTCGATCTTGACCCCGAACAAGTAATAAAATACACCCCGTTTCTCCCATGAACGTATGTTCGAACCACGTAAATTCTTGACATTTGTGTCTTTCTTGTCTGCTTGTTAAATTTGTTTTATATTCCTTACTAACCAATCAAATTCACAATTGAGAGAGGTTTATTCGAGGGATTAATTTCTCATATTACCTTTGGAACTAGAAACAACCGTCAACATTCCCATTAATTGTATCTGTAGGACACAGAACTTGGGCGACGCATGCTGTTCTAGGCTCGCGGCCTAGCGGGAGTACGGAGTAGCCCGCGGGGGACTAAATCGGAGAATAATGGAGTCGTCACCCGGTGTGAACCGGGACAAAGATTTAAGGCCGCACTCACCCCTCGCAAGGGAAGACCTCAAACCATTGGGTTCGGAATGGTCCCTTACTTATGCCACTTGTGATGATATAATTTGTGCAATAAATCAACCGAGTCTACTCAATAATCATGCTCAAGGATATTTAGATCTAATATATGTGTCAAAATAAATCCTAATCTAAGTTTGCATGCTTGAAAGTAAGTCTTCGTACGGAAAACAAGATATCACACGATGAGCATATTAAACCATAGAATCAACATATATAAATCAATATTCAAACATAACATCAACTATAACATGCATAAAGAATAACATAAATATACTTTAGAAATTAAGTACAAAACCGAATTAAATCATGCTTAAAATGATAAATAAACAACCTAGAAATTATAACATGCTCAAATAAAATTTTGGATGAGACGATATATGTATCTTAAGTGGTACGTGGCATTGTATCCGAGTACAGACCGTACTACCGTCTATTCGGAATCGGCTACGGAATTTACGTCCGGGTTTCCATCCGATATACCACAAAAGGGGACACACATCCCGCTCATCCAACAATCACATATGCCTCAAACGACTCTCATGCAATAATATTCTTAAAATAAATAAAATAAAACGTAAGATATAAATAAAAAGGTGCCCTCAGGTCTAACCTCTTTTGTCGTCTCAAGAAAAGGCGTTACACGTCCGTTGGAAGGGTGAATGATCCGCTACTTTTTCGATTTGTTAACTCAACATCTTTCCTCGTTGCTTTGATGTTCGGGCTGCTGTTTTTGGTCCGTTTCGTTGCTGTTTTGCTGCTATTTTTCAGGCCGCTGTTTTGGTCGTTTTGGAGACTGTTTGGGCGCTTTTTGGTAGGCACTTGGTTGCGATTTTTAGTGATTTTTCAGGGGATTTTTGTGCAGTTTTTAATGCATTTTGGGGGGTGTTTTCTGGACTATTTTGGGGTTTAAAATGGCATGAAAAATTGGCAGAACAGTAGGCAGAATGCGGCAGTGAAGGAGGCAGTACAGCGGACTGTTTTGGGTGTGCAGTGAAGGGCAATGCGGGGGCTGTTTGAGCGTGACTTTGGAGGATTTTTGGGACTGTTTAGGGGTCTGTTTGGGTGTGTATTTGGGGCTGTGAAGGGTCTGAGTTGCGGCAGTTTAAGGATGTGTTTAAGGGTTTAGGCGTGGATGGTGTAGAGTGAGGGTGGTGTGCACGGCAGTGAGGGGGCTTAGGGGGTTTGTGTTTGCGGCAATGAGAGGCTTGGAGGAGATGCTTGGGGCGTGCAAGAGAGGGTTTAGAATTGTATCTTATGCGTGAATGTGATATATGTGTGCTAGGGTTGCGAAGGGTGGTGAAAGGTTCTTTTTATAGGCAAGGGAGAGAAGGCTTTCCTTATTCGAATAGGATAGAATCTCCTTCTGATAGTGACATTTATTCTAATTGGTATCTCATAAGGATAGATCTCCTAATTTAGGATTGTGATTGGATTTGATTTGGTAAGGGATTTGATTTGATTTCTCTTAATTAGGAAGGGATTTTACCAGATTTAAGCATGTGATAAATGGGCATCTACCTAATTAAGGGAGTGATGGGCATGAATATGAGTTCATGGGCGTGGGCTTTGGTCCTTTGGATAGGCTTGGGTGTTTTGGTTTGGTTTATGGGTAAGTAAGTGGTTTACGGGGGGTTTGGGCCTAAGATGAGCTTTGAAACGGAAGTCCAACAAGCAACCGAAGTCAAACAACTAGACAAAATCCAACAAAAATTTCTTTTTTCCAACTTTACCCTTCCAACGTCCGTTTCCCGCGGCTTTCACAACTAAAGAGATAGTGCCTCTATGCGAGACTCATCATCAGGCTGATATGCAAAAATGCAATGCCTACAGTATCTATCTATTCCAAAGTTACCCTTTTTTCAGATTCTCTCTATTCTTATTTATCTCGATTAAGTGTTATTTTCCATTGCATTGTTAATTCTACATAAAATGACAACTTTTAACATTAGTCATCCAACGCTAGCGCATGAATTGGACGACTGTAGTTGATTTTCTGGTTCGCAACCGTTGAAATTTATTTTTAATGTAACATCCACGGCATTACCAATTAGTGGTTGGAACTTCAACAATAACGCACATGATATATCGCTTTCAGCATAGGAAGAGAAATTGAAACCAACGACAAATTCTGGGGCAAAAAAATTGGTATTGACGATATTCATATTTGTAGCTATCTAGACTCTAAGAATGTAAAGAAACTCCAACTATGGATAAAAACAACCTTAATAGTAGAGAGAAGATGAGGAAAAAACTTCTTTTTACAAGGCAAATTTGAAATAAATATGGTTAACCATAAAGTGGGCATGGTAAGATGAATTAAGGGGTCAATTATCACTACTCAAAAAAAAAAAAAAAAACATTGACCTTCTATGGAATTATCCAATGCGATCGCTGGTGGGTTATGGTTTGGTATAATTTTGATAAAATTATAAAAATTTTATAATGCCATCCGGTTTTTTTCATTTTTTTTTAACAGAATAAAAAATTTAAAAATTATTAACATTCACTAAATCTTAAATTTATTTAAATTTTTAGTTAAATTAATATAGATCGAAAAATAAAAAATTTGACAGTTTTTAGAAGACTGTTATTTATGTCTCTTATTTTAATAAGAAATTATGTTTTAATATTGTAATAGGTTTTTCATTTTAATTTTTTAAGTTACTAATAAAAAATTAATTGTAGAGATTAGGTATCACACATATGTTTTTTTTTATTTATTTTAATAGGAGATTGCACTTTTTTTTTTTTTACTGTAATAGGTAAAAAAAATTAATTATAGAGATTAGGTCCCACATATGATTTTTTAATTTTAAAGAGACATATTTTAATAATTTAATAATAAGAAATTATATTATTAATTAATTAATTAAATTAATATGTTTCTTATTTTAATAGGGGATTATGTTTTTATATTATAATATGTTTCTCTTTTAATTTTTAATTTATTAATAAATAAATTATAGTGATATTTTATTTTTATAATTTAATAATAAATAAGAGATTTTATTTTTTATATTGTAATAAGTTTCTTATTTAATTATATGATTTTTATTTTTATAATTCTAAAATTAAAAAAATTAATTTTAGAGAGAATTTTAATTTTATAATTTAATAATAAAAATTAATTGTAGAGATTATGTAACACAAATTAATTTAATATATTTCATATTTTAATAAGAGATTATGTTTTTATTTTATATAAGTTTCTTATTTATTTTTAATTAATTAATTGAATCAATATTTTTCTTCTTTTAATCGGAGATTATATTTTTATATCGTAATAAGTTTTTATTTTAATTATACAATATAATAATAAAAAATATAAAGATATTTTAATATATAATTTAATAATAAATGAGAGATTCTATTTTTTATATCATAATGTTTCATATTTTAATCATCTATTATTTTAATTTTTTAATTTTAAAATAAAAAATTAATTTTATTGTAGAGAATATTTGTCACATATTAAATTAATAGGTTTCTTATTTTAATAGGAGATTATGTTCTTAATTTTATTAAAATTCAATTCAGTTCATTTTTTTGGTTAAAAAATTCAGCAATTATATTTGAAAAACTACCATTTCGATTCAGGATTTTCCAATTCATTTTGATTTTTCCTGTGGCACTTATTTTGTTGTGTGCTCCATGTGGTCTGATGTTAGCCCTTTAATCTGGTTGCCTAGAGAGAATTGGGGAATGAGTGGCGTTGGCTGCAGCCAAACACTCGCAATATATGCACATTATGGATGGGTTGTGTGATGAGAGCAGTTGGTGCTATTGAAGGAAATGATGCTGACACATTAAGCCAATTGGTGTTTTCCGTGGGAAGTTGGAAATGTATTGGGCAAGACAGTTGCATGCACAAGCAAGGGATGACTTCACATGCAACACACAAGGGAGGCAATTACGTTGGTAACTTCCCCCGCAAGGAACATGTGGGAAATGTGGGTTGCAAGGATGTGTGAGGGAAATTCGAATTAGGCTTGTGTGTGGATAAATTTAGCTTCTTGTATTCCTAGAGCAGTTGGGATGTAATTATTATATGATTTATTGATTTGTGCTCATTGGGCCAGCACACCTTAGGGCTTTTAGGGTGTAACTACCGCTAGTATATAAGTATTTTTGTGAAGAACATGGCAAGGGAGCGTGAGGTAAGGTGGGTGAGCATGAGTGATGGTCATTGTAAGCCTTTACAAGTTCTAAAGACGGTTTCTTGTAATTACTTTGAAGAGTAAAGAAAAAAGTTAGGTTGTGTTTACTCGTAAAGTGTCTGTCTTGTATTTACTTAATGCTTGTGTGCTTGTTGTAGAGGGTATGTGACTATTTGTAAGAGTTAATGGTGTGACTTATGTCTGTGCGAAGGAAAGTTTAACTGAGTAGAGAGAACACAGTGCCACACTTGGCTAAGAAAACTAGAGTTAAAATCATTCTTGTGACAACTAATATCAGAGGCTCATCTTGGTCCGATAATAGGTGGATCTAAAGCAGAATTAAAAGAACAGGTGACCAAGTTAGAGGCACTTGTGGGGGAGTCTAATCGGGAGTCTGTTTTTCCCTTATTTTCATTAATGGAGCCATTAACAAAGGAACCAATGGGCCATCAAAACTGTTAGGGTTGGTACTCGGAGTGCCAATCCGGATCGTATTTATGTCTAATTCATGAATACGCCCAATTTCATTTTCCATAATATTACATATTTATGGTAGTACTTCTTGCTTTTATATGCTTTTATATACATACTCGATCTAATTACGATTAGATTGAAACTAAATATGATTTAGTATATGTATTAGACAAAGACCCGATAATATATTTTGTAGTGCGCAGTTACAAAGTAGTTTGTAATTGATATTGAGAAGTGTCACTACTAGAAGTATATTATCAAATAAAGTTCATAGTCAAGATTTACTAACACCGGTCGGTTAGTAAAATCATTTGATTCCAGTATATGTCATATATCGAGAATTAGTTCGATGGTTTATCCCAATGAACCATGAATCTTGAGAGACTCGTATAGACGTGTAAGTGTTTATTTGATAACATTGAACGACTCACCGAAGATTTCCTAATAGATGGTATACTGACGTCAATAGGAATCTTCTCGAGTCGAGTAGCATAGGGTCCTTCGACTTGAAATACCATTGTGGATATATGAGATATCCTCCATACTTTGATGACAGTCATGTCACCAATATTTAGATCATACCTCTGTCTGTTCGTTAGATATGGACTGATGCTCATGATATCCTATGAGTATTAGATAGAATCTGTAGTCATGTGTACATGGTATAGGTATTATGTACGTATTTGCGATCTAGTAAATCCATGGTCGTGGTATACTTCGGAAGCAAGTTCCGAGTGTTATTAGAGAGATCGTAAATTTGATAGTCGACTATATTATACATAGGGATTTGACGTTCTTATCTATATCCCCGATATAATATTGATAGCCTATGACGGAGAGATTATACATATACAATGACCTCGACTTGTATATTTTAGAGAGATTATCTAGTTGTGGGTGAATTATAGATACGAAGTTTGATTCTGTGACAGATAAATCTAAACTTACAGAGTCCCACAATATAAAGTGTACTCGTTGATCACTTGGACAACACGTTATGAATAATATAGATTATTCATAATACTTCACCAGATTAAATGAGTTAATTCGAATCATTTAATCGGTTTAAACGAAAATACATGCATTAGTGGATTTTAGTCAACTAATAATTAAAATGTATTTGTATTTGATATAAGATTTGATTTGATACATATTAATTATTTATCAAATGAGAATTTGACACATGTCATTGATAAATGTATTTGTTATTTAATGTAAATAAAATACATATATATAATAATAATAGCATTAATTAAATATTTAGATTTTTAAATATTAAATATCTAGATAATAAATGTTTCAATATTACATAATTGTTATGCAATATGTTTGATTATTATTGATAACATGTGGCATGATTCTATTAAGCTTAAAGTTTACAAATTGGATTTGGTAACTTAAAGATTATTATTATTTAATTTTATTAAAATGACCAAAGGATTATTTTACCCTCCCTAAGTCGATTTTGGCTTGTATTTAAAGAGAGAAAATTTTGTTTTCTCTATTATTATCCTCCATGGCTGAATCCTGTATAAAAGAAAAGCTCCCAAATTTTGTTTGACGAAAGAAGGACGAAAGTGAAGAAATCAAGAAAAAGGTTTGAGGAAATTAGGAGATTTGGAGGTAATCTTCATAATTCTTAAACTTAGAAAACTTATTTCTTGTTCTTGAGCATCTAGAATAGTTTTTTGGTTTCTATCTTTCTTAGATTTTGGGGCTTTTTGATTTGGAGGATGGATTTAGAGGCTAGATGCATGTGTGAAGTTAGATTAGGTAATATTGGTGTAATATTAGTTCAATTTTATCATTTGATGACTTGTTTCCATTCTAGATTGTTATGTCCACTCTTGTAACTCCTAGAATTATTCTCGAGTTCTTCATTTGTGGTGACTTTGGTTGGTGTTAGTATTAATATGATTAATGTTGAGAAATTTAGATTTAAAACATGAAAAATGATATTTTGGTTACCAAATCAGATCTGAAATTTCTGTGATTTTGGTGATGAAAAGTATGTTGTGTGAATGTATTGGATGTGTTTTGGGCATTGGAACAATTTCCAAGAATTATTTTGGAGTTGAAATACGCGAAAATGGTGATGAAAAATGATGTTACCGAGTGAGTTCCGGGCTTACCTGGCGTCCACTATCCAAAAAGTAAATTGGTACTATTGGGAGCCTAAGAATTGCCCAAGTACTATTGGGGCTGACTTGGAAGCCCCCGTGTGTATTGGTTGGTCGATTCGGACAAAAACGCGTTTTATGCCATTTTACGGAAAAGTTTTTTTGGTAAAAGTTTCGTAGTGTTTCTAACTTATTTATTTGTTATTTGATATCGAATAAATATGTTTAGTTGAAATACAAATGAATTATTCATATTAGATATTGAGTACTTTATTCGGTAAGTTTAAAAATTTTTAAAGTTATGATTTCGTCCTAATCGCGCGTTTCCGCTGCACCCGCACTAAAACCCAACAAAAATAGTATTAGACCAGATCTGATCCTTCATCCATTATATTTGTCATGCTTGATATATGATATATAATCAAATTTTGATATTTAAACATGCATGTAATTTAGATGTTTCTTAATTTTTCGGTTCTATGCTAACGAAAAACATAACGAAGATTTAATGGTTAAGTTAAGTTATGTTTTCCCATGTAAAATTAAACTGTTGAGAAATTGATCTAAATTAAAATCTACATTTGATGTAGAGTAAAAACCCTCTTTAGGAATATCTCCGCTTAAATAAGGCATTAAAGTAATAAAAACTCTCTTTAGGAATATCGCCGCTTAAATGAGGCATTCAAGTAACTAGTATTAGGAATACTTATTTCTGGTCGGCCTTGTCATTACAGATGCAAATGATTTCCTGATGTTGTAGCTGTATCGTGCCAAGTTGTGTAGTTATGGCTGATGGTAGTTCATTTGCGCCGGTGTAGAACTTATATGATAAAAGATAAATTCAAGTGAAAGTGGAAATCCTGAACATGCCAAAGATGTCAGGACTACATCGTTAGCTTGAGATTGTCACTGACAAGTGAAGCCTTGATATGCCTCATTGTGAACGTGCCAAAGTTGTCATAATGAGAAACGATCAGGACTAAAATCAGGAGTCACGGTGAGTGTGATTGATAATGAGTTGTCTACCTGTGAATATACGTATGCGAGAACGTGCCAAAGCAGTGAGTCGAAATATATTCATGGCATCCACTTCCCACTATGGAATTCAATTTAATTATTGGATTCCTATTTTCCGTTGGAGATTACGATATTATGTAAAGTAGTGGGAGGCACTGCTGGATTAAAAATCCATAACTAAAGCGGTGTGTAATATTATGAAAATTACCGCTTTTGTTTCCTTTATTCTATTGTCTATATAGAATTAATTAAACTTCTAATCCACTTGCATGCACATTTATCTATATGTTTTCTAGCTTCACTTATGGAGATTTCTAGAATAGATTCTAGATTAAGAGTAGGCTTGGATATAATTAAATTAGTCTAAACCATCAGGAACTGTTGTTCCAATTTCTTAAAAAATCAAGATGGTTAATGGCTTAGTTTCTAAGTCACGATAGGTTATCTAAATAGATATCTGTTTTATGATATAATTCTATAGAGAGAATAGTTTCTTTTGCAGTAAGAATTGATATGAATTAGTTCATGTCTCGAGATTCTTGGCTGGTATTAAGAAGAAAACCCCTCATTCGGTATTTATTTATATGATAATGACGTTTCTTGGCTTTAGTGACCTTTAGAGGTAGTATGTCTGACACAATTTTCTAATCAATTATTTGCAATTGTTGGGAATAGTTGAAGGTAAATTATAAAGCTAAAGAAAGGAGATGTGTATAGTTTTGTGTAGAGAATATCGATTCTCACAATACGACAACTATAGGTATTTGATACCAGATCTCTCGTCTAGTTCTTTGAAATATTATTTAATGATTGTTTTGATATTTGATATCAGAACTTATGACTATTGAATAGTTACTTGTACTTTATAAATAGTTGTTACATATTTTAATATGACTAATAGTGTCATTAATGAAGAGATAAACATTAAGAAAAATATTCGGTTAACTAAATAACTTACAACAATGCTTTATGAGATTTTATCATAAGCATTAGATGCTTATTCTGTATGGTAAAGGTTGATATGATACAAGATCACACCACATATCCTTATCCATTTAATGATTATTATATCGAGAATGTGATTAAATCTCATTTAACCAATGATCGTCATTGGACCACAGATTTATTAAACTAATACATTGGATGTATATAGTTTAATGAATTATTAATTTCCTTGGATAGTTTTCTTATTTCGTAACTTAGTTAATAAGTTGTCATGACTTAGTTACGTGTCTCTAAAAGAACACATATTGAACATCTTGAATGGTTCGAGAACTTTCAATATGTTTATGATGAAACGCAGATAGAATATTTTGAATGGTTCAAAGATATTCGTTTTGAAGTGTTGAAAACTATATCTTAAAATTCATCATGAGTCTTTGAATTATTCAAATATGTTTGATATGATTGAACATATGAATTTATGGTAATTAATTCTAAGGTTATTTAATGAATATGATTCTTACTCAATATTATTCTTATGCGATTCCATCATTATGGAATTGAATAGTGAGGGAAATCAAATCCTAAATGATTTGATTCGTTTGATATTAAATGTTACCGAATTAGTTTCAATACTATTGGGAATATGCTCCAGTAACACTAATTCATCCTTTTAATTAATGTTCCATTTATTTCTACAGTTACATATATAATATTTATAGGTAGAAAATTTGAATCTTGAAAAATTTGAGATTTAAATCTTTCTTTTATATAATTGAAAAGTACTTACTCCTTGGAGGTAGAAGCAAAAATTTATCATTTATTCTATTTAACAGAATATTGTATTCTTTTTTATAGAATATTTTTTCTACGATCCGGATTAATAAAATTATTTTATTACTTAGTGTGTAACATCGGATGTTGACCATTATAGAAAAGACTTGACTTATAGAAGTCAAATGAGAGAGTAATAAACTATAAATGGAACCACATAATTAATAAGATGAAATACCCTTAGACATCTTCCGTATAAGTTCAATAGGATTTCAGAATCATTTACAAAGTATTCGATACTTAATAGTTCTGTTGTTTTCTTATCGAAGAAAATTATCCTATAACTTTGTTGGACAATTATGACATATAGCGTCACTATTTGTACAGATCATGGTGTTGTTGTACAAATTAACTATGTGACAAGGAGATTGCACTCTTCTCATTTGTGATTAGATCACCTAGATGTATAAATGATAGAAGGTCCTATGATTAGTTCTGGATTGAGATGATATGAGACAGTATCAGTCCTCGAAGGATTAATCATTAAATATCCATAGTCGTAGTATTATCGAGAATGGACATCGATAATACGGTATATACTAGTATTACACTTGTGCGTGTTATGGAAGCGTAACAACATAGTTCTCATATATTTGGGAGACTTGCACTGCTAATACTTGCGACAATCAATATGCTTTGGTTTTGGTCGTCCAGAGCTTTAACCGGTTCTGTGTACACCTCTGCTGGGTATACTGAGAATCGTAGTGTATTGGGTGTGATGTTAAGACGGAAGTATCACTCCAGTCATTGTGGAGATGATGTCACGTAGGATACGGAACTAGTACTCTTAAGTACTGCAGTCATCAGGATAATATGACTAGGTCATGTTTGTCCGATTATAGAGACTAGTTACCAGACATCTGACATGTGCTTCGTACGGGGCCAACACAATTCCAGCCTCAGGCCTAGCACGTGACACCTGATACTGGATCGCAATACGCAATACTACGTTTACTACGCCTGACATAGATTATATATTCCAGTAAGAATATTTCTGGAGAATTGGGTAGGCACGGTGTTTTGCTAGAAGCCAACCATCTCTTGTAAATCGGTAAGCACGTGGTACGCGGTACGCACGTATTCGGATAATCCGATGATCGTATTTACTGCCACATATCCAAGGATCTCTTGGGTCGCTTCCCAAAGATTCACCGATGACAGTTGATTTAAACTAGAATTAATCTGGGATTAATTTAGAGAGAGAAAAAATTAATCTGGGATTAATTGAGGCTTTATTTAATATGGGATTAAATGTGTTTCGAAGAGAGAGAACGCGATTAATTTGGAATTAATCGGTAAAATAAATTTAATAGTTAAATTTGATTTTTCTATTTAATCTATTCGTATGGGCTAAAATTAATATATCAGATATATTAATATGAATTGGATTTCATTACGAAATTAAAGTCGGATTTTAATACGAACGAATGACTTAATTTAGAATTAATTCGTAAACAATGTTCGTAATATATTTGCGAGGCATCGTTATTTAATTAAATTAGATTTAATTATTTAGCAACGAAAGTTCGGTTAATCGAATTAAACGGATTCGAGCCGCGGCAAATGTTCGTAGAGACATTTGAATTTTGAATTCAAATGTGGGGCACACTTCACATGTGTGAAGTGGTAGTTGAGAAAGTGGTTAGCAATTAAGCCAATACCACTTGCTTTTCAACCACATGGTTTTGGTTTTTGGAAAACCAAGAGCCAACTACCAAGTTTGGGTAAAAGGGTAAAACCCTTTACCAAACCTAACTCTCTCACTTCCAACACAACACACACTTGAACAAAAAAAAAACCCTAGCTTTCTCTTAAGTTTGGGCGTGAATGGCATCCTTCTTTCTCTTTGATTTTGTTGCAAAAATCAACAAAGCTATCACTTCAAGGAATCAACTAAGGTGATAGGGAAACCAACTCAAAACTTGGAATCAACACATATGAAGGATCTTGGAGATCATCATTCAAAATTTTAAAAGCTCAAATCCATTCAATGTAAGTCATTCAGCAACTTATAATGAATTTATGAACACCTTTTCTTGCTTATTAGATCCTTGGCATGTTCTAGGAACACTAACAATGGTATCAAGTGCCAATTTTAAGCATGAAAATTTTAGGGTTCATGAGTCTAAAATTTGGGGCTTTTGTGTTTTAAGCGTGATTTCTTCAAATTGATGCTTTGAGCATGCTTAGATTATGTTAACTTAGAGTTGTGCATGATTAGATTTGAGAAAAATTGATTGGATCAAATTTTTTAATTTCCCTTATGTTGGCCGAATGCTCTACTGTTCACTGCACATTAATTTTTCAATTTTTACACCATTGGATGTGTTTAAATGCATGATTAAATGTTGATTGTTGGTTTGATTAGATTAGAATCAAAGTCAATAATGTTTATGTTTAATCAAAGAGCATGTTGAGCATGAAATGATGTGTTTTGGATTCAATTTGTGTTGAGCATGAAATGATGTGTTTTGGCATCAATTTGTGTTGAGCATAAATTGATACATTAAGCATGATTAATTAAGTTAATTGGTATTTTGGAAATATTGAGTTTAATTAATTAATCATGGCTAATACACTTTAATTAAAATAATTATGATATTTTGAATATTATAATTATGTTAATAAGCCTTTAATTATGTAATTGGGCTAAAAGTGTGTATTTAGGCTTAATGGGCTTGGTTTGACCAAGTTTGGTTTTGGACCTTTGGATTGGATCTAATTGGGCCCAAAACCAATTCCATAAAGTCCAAATACATCAATTGGCCCTTTAAAGAATTTAATTGGGCCTAATGGGCCTAAATTAATTTGTAGGCAATAGGGTGATTCCTTTTGGGCCTTGGCATTTTGGGTTTGACCCATTATGGCCAAAGCCCATACCTTAAGAATTAATTAAAAGCCCATTGGACTTTAATTAAAATGACATTGGATGTTATTGGGCCTTTGAGACCCATTAAGATTGGATTTGGAATCCAAGTCTTTAAGGCTTATAAGTAAGTGTAAACATTTAACTTGGAATTAAATTTGGAATTAGTATTGAATACAAATAAATTGGATTTAAAGTTGTAGTTCAATATAATTCAAGAATACTTACTTTGAGTATTTAGTCTTAAACGAGTTTGACTCGCGCAAATCAAATCGTTGTTTGAACATTGAATGATCATTAATCAAAGATTAATTAATTGGATTAGATTGATTGAATAACATGATTTGTATGAATACATGAATGTATTGCATGAATAATATATATCGGATGGATATTAGAAGGGTGGGGATAATTTTGGAAATTGTAATAAATTTAGAATTTATTAAATTGGACCTGCGTGTCCAGCCTTTTATCTCCTTATTCTTTGTAATTCTCTTCTCACCAATTCCCCTCAATGTAAATGAGGTTTCTTTATTGTATTAATTAATTGGGTAGAAGTTAGAATAGTTCTAGTCGGGGAGAGGAAATTGAGTGATTTGTTCTAGGAACAATTTGTGAGATATCCATCCGTATATCATTATTAATTTATTTATTTATCGCGCCTTATTATGCTTTTAGAATGCATGCTTAATGGTGTATGATGAGACCTAATTAAAGATAATAAATTGGTTGCCAATTTGCACGCGAAAAACCCTCAAACAATATTAAGCGTTTTTCCTTCCGTTGAGTGATTCTTACTCAAGATCCAAAGTTGGCATTGGTTTGTTGGCCAAAGTCAAGACCTTTGTCAATTGCGGATGTGTTTGAATCGTGAGATTTTGTTCCATATCGGTGTCTTGTCCAAGTCGTGATTTGTTGGCCAAAGTCAAGATCACTTCTTGTCCATCGACATTGATTACGAAGCTTTCCATGTCAATGGGTCCCGCTTAACTGGAATAATTAAGCTTGTTGTGCCAAAGTCAAGGCTTAGTTGATTCAGAGGAAAAAGGTTAGGTAATATATTGGATATATGGCATATATAAGATATATGTTTCGGACTTGGATGTCCACCTACAGGATCTAGGAATTGGATTAGATCCAATTGATCTTAGAGATTTACCTAGTTAAGTATCATACAATTTGTTGGCCAAAGTCAAGATTGTGTGTTATTTAACGGGATCCTAGCCCACTAGGAAACTAGGTTTCCCGAGTACTCGACATAGGGTTAGAGGCTCGCCGAAAAATAGTGGGAGGCAAGAATTAAATTTGCAGTATTCGTTTAATAACTTGCCATACACGCTCATATCAAATATCTCATCAAATAAATTAAAGTATTAGTTGGACTAATATTTAATTGTTGTTTTAATTAAACAGTTTGACTGTATTCAAACTATTTCAATTATAGTTGATTATATAATTGGATTATAGTAATCAATAAATTTGAATTTTACCCTTCATTTATAGTTGATTATATAATTGGATTATAGTAATCAATATGTTTGAATTTTACCGATCATTTATAATTGATTATATAATTGGATTATAGTAATCAATATATATTTGATTTTAACCAATAAAATTATAATTATTTATATAGTTAGACTATAGTAATCATTACATTAGATTGTACCTGAAATCGTTGATTAAATAGTTGGACTATTAGAATCAAGATTAAATTGAAAGATTAGTGTTTAAAACATAATCCTAAGGAAAATGTGTTTAAACGACTTTAATTTTCAAATTGGGAATAAAATTTCAGGATGGTCCTGGAAACTAATAAGTACTTTATTTGATAAAATAAATATTAGGCCTAAGGCCAGAGTTAAGCAAATAGTAGAGCATGAACTTTGGAAGATTCATTGTGTGATGATAATTTTAGTGCTTAATCCATTATACTTGTCAATAGGACTCCTTAATTCCTAATCAGAACTAAGGATTAGATCCTTAAAGTATGATGATGAAATTGAAGGATCTTCATAGATCTATTCTTAGATCTTAGAAGTATTAAATTGCAATTAATAACTCTTGGAGAGTTAATGGCCATTCTCAAGGAGACAAGCCAAAGTTTGCAATAAGGCAAGTAGCGCAAGGCGCACCCTACTTCGATATTCTAGAAGGCCAAGGCTTGGCCAAAGGCTTCTGAGTTGTAGAAAATGGCAAATGCAAGATCATTATAATCTTCTAGGAAGATAAATGACATATCCCAAAATGTCTGCCTAAACTGTGACAAACGGGGTCACTGAAGCGTGACTGTCGTGTGGACAAGGCAGACATGAAGGAATTAAAGACGGGGCAAGACTCTGATTTTAAGTATGTTTGTCAAAAAAATGTTCACTACTAGTATTAAAATTAGATTTTAGATACTAAAAGTAGTACATAAAATATGCATTGGTGTGCAGCATCTGCTATGAGCAAGATACTGACTTCAATTAAGATTAATCTGCGAATAGGAAACGGGACGAAAGTCGCTGTTTTGCCGTAGATACCTAAGTTTAGGAACTACCTTTTGGGTATGTACTTAAATTAGGAAACTGTTATAATGTAACTAGCTTGACTAGAAACACTATCTCTATATCGAGTATAACTCGTTGCGAGTATACCTTTATATTCTAGAACACTAAAGTATTTTATTATATAAAGATGATATAGAGATAAACACATTAGATGTGAATAACATAATTTATATTTTGAATATAAATAAATCTCAAACATATGACATGACAAACTAATAGCTTAAACTGATTTGATCAGAAGAAACTTAATTGTGGCATTGTAGTCTGGGACACAATTAAACAAGACTCGTATATCCGTACTTTTGAAGAGTGGGTACTGGGACGGATTTGATTCTATTCAAATGATGTCTACGAATCTAGTTTATTAGGTAAAGTACCTAAAACACTATTTACTTGGTAAAAGTATAAGTGCCATCGATCTGTTAGCCCTTGTTCATGGTGACGTAAGTGGGCCCATATCTAGCAAGGCTAGAGGTGGATATGAATATTTCGTGACCTTTACGGATGTGGCATCGCGTTATGGTTATGTGTTTCTTTTGAAACACAAATCGGAAACTTTTATAGTTTCGACACGAAATGGACAAACAGATCGGGTAAAGTATTTATACCATCACGATTAGACCATGATGAAAATATTTAAGCAATACGTTTCTCAAATTACTTGGAAGGGTATAGTATTCTTTCAATAAGGACTCCTCCTGGAACACGTCAATATGAGGAATACCGATATGCAGTGGTAAGTGGGAGAATAGTAAAACTCGATGAAAATTGGAGTTATACTGTTCAAGGCACCAAGTCCTTAATGGAACACAAACAGTTCATCAAGGATGAACTGTACCAGTAATCTTCGAATACACAAGAACCGCGTAAGTCGGAGAAAGTCAGAAAACAACCTGGGTATGGGTTTCTGATCTCACCTCATAAAGATGCCAATCTTATTGAGGAATACGAACTGACTACGTATGAGGAAGTGATACAAGGTATCGACTCCCTATTATGGCAAAGCGCCATGAGTCCGAAATGGATTCCATGTATATCAACTATGTTTGGACACTAGTTGTTGTACAGCAAGACATTGTGCCTATTGGTACTATATAAGTTTTCAAGGAAGACATACGTGGATGGCAGCATACCAACGTACTAAGCTAGGCTTGTAGCGGAAAGGTATCGTTATCAATATTGTGTTGATTACAACGAAACCTTTTACCTGTTGCCATGGATAAATTCATTTGGATAATGCTTGCTGATGCTGCATGTTTCATTCATGAAATATGGCATCTGAACGTCAAAATCACTTTCCTGAAACGGAAACCTTTTGGAGGATGTTTTCAACATCCTGACAATTTATCGTATCAAAACTAGCAAATAAGGTTTGCAAGTTATTCGATCCATGTTTGGATTGAAGCAAGCATTAGGTTCTTGGAATTATCATTTTGATGTAATCATAATGGTTTATGATTTAATTCAAAATGAGAAATGATTATTGTGTATATAAGGAGGTTAGTGGGAGCACACTGAAAGTGACTATCCTAAATAATGATGATATGTCATTTCTTGGAAATGATATTCCCATATTACAATCGGTGAAAGCTTGGCTTTCATAAAAATTCTCCGTAGAATTCTTGGGAGAAACAACCTTTATTCTAGGAATAGAGATCTACTGGGATAGATTTAAAGTTGTTAACACTCTCTGAGAAATCGTACATTGAAAAATATACGTTACCTGGTGTCTCATACGCTTTGAGCATATAGAGTCACAAACAGGTCAATCCAAGTGATAGTCACTGGATTGATATTAAGAACATCCGTTAGTATCTTAGAGAACTAAGGATGATGTCTTAAACTATGGAGAAGGAGAACTTGAAGTGACTGGGATCACTGCTGCAAGTTTCCTAACTGATAAAAACAATGGTACTATACAGTTTGAATAACGGAACAGTGAGCTGGAAATCTTCCAAGAAAGATACTGTTACCGAATAAACAACAAATGCAGGTTATTACTGCAGCTGAGGCAGTAATGGAAGCCATTTGGGTCGACAATAAATCTAATTAGATTAGATATAGTTCTGTTAGCAGCTGAGCTAGGCGTTAGCACAGGCTAATTAATGGTCTCATCAACGATCCAGATATATACTTCGACTATTCATCTGATTCGTTCGGATCATACATCGTGGCAATGTGATGATCGTATAAATCACATCAGATGATAATCATGCAAATCCGCTGACGAAAGCCTTTCCTCAGCAGTTGAGCGAACCGTACATAGTTCGGGTGTAAGACACTCGAGTGACTGGCTATAGGCCAAGTAGGAAATTGTTGGACAATTATGACTCATAGCATCACTATTTGTACAGATCATGGTGTTGTTGTACAAATTAGCTATGTGACAAGGAGATTGCACTCTTATCATTTGTGATTAGATCACCTAGATGTATAAATGATAGGAGGTCCTTATGATTAGTTCCTGGATTGAGATGATATGAGACAGTATCAGTCCTCGAAGTATTAATCATTAAATATCCCTAGTCATAGTATTATCGAGACTGGACATTGATAATGCGGAATAGACTAATATTACACTTGTGCGTGTTATGGAAGCGTAACAGCATAGTTCTCATATATTTGGGTATTGTATACTCATATAAGTGTAATAGGAGGTTGTGTTTACCAATGGCACGGAAACAGCTTCGCTCTGGATAGACCCCTCGAAATTCCATTAGTAGCATGACTACGTGTCTATGGAAGTCCGAAATCAGGGTAGGTGTATTTGGTCTTAACTTGAGACTTGCACCGCTAATACTTGCGACAATCAATATGCTTTGGTTTTGGTCGTCCAGGGCTTTAACCGGTTCTGTGTACGCCTCTGCTGGGTATACTGAGAATCGTAGTATATTGGGTGTGATGTCATGACGGAAGTATCACTCCAGTCATTGTGGAGATGATGTCACGTAGGATACGGAACTAGTACTCTTAAGTACTACAGTCATCGGGATAATATGACTAGGTCATGTTTGTCCGATTATAGAGACTAGTTACCAGACATCTGACATGTGCTTCGTACGGGGCAGACACAATTCCAGCCCTAGGACTAGCACGTGACACCTGATACTGGATCGCAATACGTAATACTACGTATACTACGCCTGACATAGATTATATATTCTAGTAAGATATTTCTGGAGAATGGATAGGCACGGTGCTTTGCTAGAAGCCAACAATCTCTTGTAAATCAGTAAGCATGTGATACGAGGTACGCACGTATTCGAATAATCCGATGACCGTATTTACTGCCAACATATCCAGGGATCTCTTGGGTCGCTTCCCAAAGATTCACCGATGACAGTTGATTTAAATTAGAATTATCTGGGATTAATTTAGAGAGAGAGAAAATTAATCTGGGATTAATTGAGGCTTTATTTAATCCGGGATTAAATGTATTTGGAAGAGAGAGAACGCGATTAATTTGGAATTAATCGGTAAAATAAATTTAATAGTTAAATTTGATTTTTCTATTTAATTTATTCGTATGGGCTAAAATTAATATATCAGATATATTAATATGAATTGGATTTCATTATGAAATTAAAGTCGGACTTTAATACGAACGAACGTGACAAGAAACCCACTTAGATTCGAAATCCAAGTAAACCCCAAGCAACGGACAGAACCCCAAGAACCGCGAATTTGATTTTGTAGGAACAAAACCCTTCCAAGGCCACAAAGAAGACCCACAAAGAACTTGCCCTTGAGAACCCTTAAGATGAATCCTTGTAGTGTTTTTGCTAGCAAATGGAGACGCCACTAAGTTTGCCAACTTAGATAAGTCGATTCAAACTTGAAAAGGGGAATCCCTCCCTTACAAGAATTCGGCCATAGCCAAAGCTTTAAGCTTTTGAGTTATAAATTTCGTTGGTTGCCTCAAATGAAGAAGAAAGTAAGCTTAAATAGTGTTACAAAAAGAAACCCTAAAGGCATAAAGACAACAATACCCCTAAAAATGAAATTACACAAATATCAAGTTTTTAAGTCTTCAAATGCCTAGGAAGCTTTATTCTAAACTGATTTGGGCCAAGTGAAATGGTTTTGGGCCCTTTCCATCCAGGCCCACTTGCATCTCTATTTGTTTGTTGCAGTCGACCATAAAACTCTGAACTAATCCCGCCATTGCTTCTCTAAAGTCTTTTTGGTCATCTGCCTCGTAATTGGCCCTCTGGCACTTGTAATGCGTCCTTTGGTTTGTTTTGTCGGCCTGGATCATGTCAGAACGAATTAATTTAGAATTAATTCGTAAACGACGTTCGTAATATATTGCGAGGCATCGTTATTTAATTAAATTAGATTTAATTATTTAGCAACGAAAGTTCGTTTAATCGGATTAACGGATTCGAGCCACGAAAAATATTCGTAGAGACATTTGAATTTTGAATTCAAATGTGGGGCCCACTTCACATGTGTGAAGTGGTAGTTGAGAAAGTGGTTAGCAATTAAGCCAATACCACTTGCTTTTCAACTACATGGTTTTGGTTTTTGGAAAACCAAGAGCCAACTACCAAGTTTGGGTAAAGGGTAAAATCCTTTACCAAACCTATCTCACTTCCAACACAACACACACTTGAAAAAAAAAACCATAGATTCTCTCAAGCTTGGGCGTGAATGGCCTCCTTCTTTCTCTTTGATTTTGTTGTAAAAATCAACAAAGCTAGCACTTCAAGGAATCA
>SKCR01054332.1:0-29103 GCA_019454045.1 Zanthoxylum bungeanum | reverse complement strand
GAATTACTGTCAAGAGTTTAAAAAAAGAGAGACCATTTTGGTTATTTTTCGTTTGTTACATTTGTATAGCTATAACTCCATTTATGACTAATTAAACTCTTTTTTCTTAATGAATAATTTTCACCAATCCCCCAAATTCAACCTGAAATTTGTTTTTGCTATCTGTATTTTACATGGATAAGTTGTATATAGCTGTTTTTGTAGTTCGTTTTGATATAAAATAAATCAATCTCTTGCACTTTGGTTTGCTACTTATTTTTTTCATTTTTGTAATCGCATTCACCATGTTAAACCACCATGACAAGTGATTGAGGAATCATTCTTTTATCACTATTCTCAATATTGCCGTTAGCCCGTTACATAGCATTTGTGTGTGGGTGTGTATATATATAGTTGGTTTAGTTCCATTTCAACATATGAATTGGTGAATTTGTATGGAGATGTGACCATAATCATGAAAAATACACGAGTTTGCTGATGTTTATATTCTTTGTATATTTTTTGTAAACATCAGCAAACTCCTTATTGTGGGTAGGATTTAATGTGAATGCTTTCTTCACTGTATCGCGAGTAATTGCTTTGTCATTTTTCATGAACTAACAACTTTTTAGTGGCATAACATGTCTTTGATTTCTTGCAGAACCCTGGGATGAAAAAAGACCTTCTTGGTGAGGAGAAGTTGAAGTCTTTATTGTCTGGAAAAGAAAGAATTGGGATCCCAGAGATTGCCAAATTGCTCTCCGGACAATTTGTGAAAACTGGCTCTGGCTGATAGTTAAGCTTCCCTTGGTCTTTTTCACCCTTTTACTGCTATTAAAATTGTGGTGTAGAGAAACCAAATAATGTTTTTCTTCTTGGACATTTTTTTCTGAACTCGTAGTTAGAAATCTTTTCACATTTAGGATACATTCGAGATGTGTTTGCTGTAACCCTTGTGTTATATTTCTACTTGTTCCAGTATTTTGTTGTGGAGAAATTATCAGCAAGCTATATATATGATTTGTGTCGTTTTTCAGAGTATATAATGCTTTATATGTTCATTTTAACGTATTGGAAAGAACTCAGATCAAGGGGAGATGCTATTCAGTGGGTTATTTTTACACTCGATGATATCTACTGAGCATAATTGAATCATTGGCCAAGATCACCAGGCTGCCAATGGTGGATTCCGTGATTTTTTTTTGAATCGTTGGAAATCTTGTCGCCAAATCACCCCTTCCGGGCTTAAGCGGAGTAGATAAAATATTTGGCTGTCTCAGGTTCTTACAAGAAACACGCTCATTAGATTCAAACTTAGACCCTTAAGGTGAGATCATGAACCCTACACCACCAAGTCAAGCCCATTAGGGACCGATTATTGCTGATTACAAAGACAGAACTTACATTCTCGTCTCTCATTGAAGCTTCAACTTACATCTCACTATTCCAAACTCTATACGGTCATATGGATGTTTCTTTGAGCACAAAGATATAACATTTGAGGAGCTTAGAGGATCTCAAAGGAATCGGAAAATGCATGTCTTACTTTAAATTTAGAGACCGAGTTAGGATTTTAATTTCTAATAACATTCCATATTTTTATCTTACTTAAGTTTTCAGTGATCCTAATAATCAATACTATCATAAAAATCAACTAATAAAGTATTTAATAATATGTAAGAGGTATGTAGGATATATGTATGGATATATTTTTTTTGGTAATCGGGGTGTTCGGGTTAGTTTATGCGCACCTCAACGAATCTTCGAGACTTGTGTCCATGCCCTCAGAAGTTTTTCAGCACAGATGAGGATAAGTCATTGGTTTTTTACATCAGGCGGCATAACTCTAAGGAAATATACTTAATGAGATTCAAATCTTAAACCGGAGAGAGAACAAAACACTCAACTCAAAGACTTTTACCACTGAGGCAGCCCATTGGATAAATATAAAGAGCAGAGCATTGTATGAATATTGTTAAGGAGCTAAGCATTGTTGGAGATGCTCTTATGCTTGAAGCTTTATTATTTATTCCCAACTTGCAAGCATTATTCTTTTTTTTTTTTTTAGTATAATACAAATTTACAGATATATAATTTGAAATCTACTAAAATATTGAATACAAATATTATATAGTACACCCAAAAGAGCATTATTCAAGCTTCCATTATCACATGATTTCTGGAGGGTAAATTAGTCTTTTAGGTCTCAGAAAGAGACGCGTCTTCAAATTTCAGAAGAAGTTGTCCGCGCGTGTCGGGTATTTAAGACTGATTAAGGCATTAAGCTCTGTATCATTTGTCAAAGAAACCCTAGCTTCCCATTTGTAGGGTTTTAGACAAAGTGAATAAAAAAAGTCAAAAAGCAAAATGGCAACAAGATTGTTTGGAGGATGCAGGGCAATGATGGCGGCAGCAACAGCCAAGTCAGGAGGAGGAGGAGGAGGAGCAGCAGCAACAGCTGCTGGCAAGAATGCAGCAAAGGGAGGGCTTGGGAAACTGGTCCCAGTATCTGCACAACTGGGCAAGTTTCTTGGAGCCAATGAATCCTCTCGTGCTGAAGCCGTTAAGAAAATCTGGGCATATATCAAACAACACGAACTCCAGGTCTATTCTCCTTCCTTCCTTTGCTCTGTTATTGTGCTTGGCATTTCATCGAACACTTTATCTGCTTGGCAGTTGTTTTTGTTTTTCCTTTATGATATTACTCTCACTTGAGTTCATTTAGCTGATAATTACTTGGATATGTATGAATAAGGCCAAATGCTTAACAAAATATATCAACTCATTTGTAGTGATTAGAAGTTCTAAAAGGAGGACTCAACGAGACATACTTAACCCGGTACCAAATAATGAAACTTTTTCCAAGTGTTTAAAAATGTGCATAATGATAATTTCAATTATTTTTATGAATAGGGAACAGAAGAACTAATTCTAGCCAGCCAAAATTTTTAAACCATATTATTAGATTAATCAATAGTAAATGTACAATACCAAAATCCATACCTTTTTTTCTGTAGAAAAAGACATTTAAGTTTCTCTAATCATTGAGTTCTAATGAGTGATGCCGTGACGATTTTCTTTTGCCAACCCAATAGTGAGAGGAACCGAGGGCAAGGTTTTAAGTAATAAGTTGGATGTTTTTGGAATCTATCAAATTACTGTGAAGGTTTGTGGGGAAAGCAGGTACTTGAGCAAATGTGGTTTAAGTTCATTGGCAAATCATGTTGTCCAAATAGTGTTTCTTTGTGACAATCGTAATATTCTTTCAATACTTAGCAATCTTTGGTTTTTATATTGGTATCAACGTTTTCTTTTCCTTGAATTATAGTTTTATGTTTTGATAAATTTCTTTTGCATGACATGGCTATGATGATTCATAGAATCCTGCAAACAAGAAAGAGATTCAATGCGATGAGAAGCTGAAGACCATTTTCAATGGAAAAGCCTCTGTTGGCTTCCTGGAGATTGCCAAATTGCTGAACCAGCATTTTGTGAAATCTGCCTGATGTTCGGATTGGTTTTTTAAGTCCACCTTTATTTGGATTCCGAACCTTAATTTTAGATTTAGTGCATGGTCGAAAACGTTTGCTAGGTATGCTAAGTCCGATTCTCACTTACGGATGGACCAGATAGATGTATTTCAAACTTTTAGTTGGCGTGATAGCTATGAAATTCATATGATTTGTGTATGATGCTGCTTTCTGCTTTCAACAAATTGATAGAATTATATCATTTGATCATATGTGTGTGTATTGACTTCTCTGAATTGATTCATCTGAGTAAATTTCCTAGGACTCCATTTAAAAATCACTATTTGGTAGGAGTGTCAAAGGGCCGGCCGAGCCCGAGCATTGTCCGGCCCAGTTTTTTAAAAAATAAAAAATTTATCCTTAGTGAAATTTAAAAATTATTCTCTCATTTTATCCTTAACATGTGATAATTTATATAATCTGTAGATATAGTTTGTGGAATTGTCACAAGATTACTGAAGAAACAACAAACTAACATGAAACAACAATTAGTGATTTTTTATTTATTTATTTATTTAAGCCCGGGTCGGGCCTGGCCTAAATTATAAGAGAGAATAATAAATAGATGATATATATTTCTTTAATGTTTTATCTAATTGAGGCAATAAGTGGTAAAAAAATCCGAGTCCGACTTTGCTTTCGTCCATCGAGCTATAGTTCGCCTCGAATTTAATTTTTTATGGCCAAGTTCCGTTTGGGTTTTTTTATTAATAAAAAATATTTTTTTAATTATATAAATTAATTTTTAATTTTAAATACATATATTTATAATTAAATTTTTAAGGTCCAATATGAAAAAATACTAAAAATACTAAAATTATTTATTTATTTTTTCATTTTTAAGTATTAAAAATTCAAAAAATTATTTTTCAATAAAAAAAAATCATTTTGATTTGATCCAATTAAATAAAAGTATCTAACAAAGAAAATCAAATTTTACTCTAATTCAACCAATGACATCACATATAATGGATAATAATCCCATTATTTTAGTGGTACTACCAAATTGAGTAAATGTCTTTTTAGTGTCTATAATTAAATTCCGTTTAATTCTTATATTTTAAAAAATACTCCAAAATGCTTTTATAGTTACTTTTATTATAATTAAAAGTTATATTTTCTAAAATTCTATGATAAAATCATTTGAATTTTATCTTATTTTTACTATAAAAATTCAGAAAAAAAACTTTTAATTGTAACAATACACACTATAAGAGTGGTTTGCGACTTTTCAAAATAATATTTAACCCAAAATATAGGCTTTAAACGAGAATTTATTTTTTTACCGAAATTATAAGATTTTCTTCTATTTCTTTTTACCTGAGCCGTTAGATTATGTTAAATTCAATCAAGGGTCAAAACGAATCCATTAAATACTAAAGGGTATAAAGATATTTTAAAGGCCCCACAGAGTTGCCGACACATCTCGACCGTCCATCGATGTCCATAAGCTTACCCTCGTCTGATCGCGCCTCTTTTTGCTCGGCTGTGATTTTCCCTCGTAAAAAATAATAAAATAAAATAAGGCCAAACCACCGCCACCTCCGGCTGATCCGAATCCAGATTCCGCCGCGCCCGCCGTCTCACCTATGACGTTATCCGACGACGAAGACGAGAACTTGGCTCAGTTCCTCGAGTCCGAAGTCCTTGCTCAATCCGATTCCGAGGTTATATTCATCTCACATAACGGTGTCGTTTAATATCCTCTTATATTATTAAATTTTGTTTTTTTTGTTAATTTTTAATTAGGAAGAGGAGAATTTGAAGGCGGAAAATGAACCGAGAAATAAGAAATCGCGTATAGATAAATGCTTAACCTCAACCTCAACCTCAGCCTCGGGCTCAGGCTCAGATAATATTAATAATAATATTAAAATTAATAATGAAATTGAAATTCGTTCAAATCCGAAGAGAATTGAGACTGGAATTTTCAGCAAGATTCCTCCCGAATTGTTCACGCACATACTCAAATTTCTTTCTTCTGAGGTTCGTTCATTAATAATTTTGAATTATTTTTGTTTGATTTATTTTGTGTTCTTATCTTATAAACTTATTGTCTGTTTTTGAAATGTTACAGGATCTTGTATCATGTTCATTGGTTTGTAGATTCCTGAATTATGCTGCTTGTGATGAGTCCTTGTGGCGTCGCTTGTGAGTATTTTGTATCGGTTTGAGTTTTTTCTGTTGGTTTAGTGCATGTATGCATATTTTTGTAGTAATTTAGGACATTCTATTCTAAGCTTTTGAAATAAGTTAATTTTGGAGTTTATATATGAAGATGTGCTTATGATCATACTTGTTTTTCTGTTTGGGCAGATATTGTATGCGATGGGGTCTGTTGCCCCCTACCAAGAATTTACGAGTTTGTGCTTGGAAAAAGCTTTATATTCAGGTATCTTTTTAAGTTCTGTCTTCATTTAATATGTCTCTTTACTACTTATGTTTGGATGATTAGGGGAAAACCCTTTATTGTTTTTGCTTTGCTTATCTTGAACTCTTTGTCATTGGAAAAGCGAAAATTGTAGAATTGTTGTGCTATGTACTATTAGGGATATTTTTTCCAACCACATCTGCATTATCAGCTTTGTGTATGAAATTTTCACATGTGGGATGGTCATGTACTCATGTCTTGATAGAAGGGGAATGTACCACGTATAAAAACTACAAGGGGTTCTTTTTGGAAAAACTAAAAGGGGATAAACAATTTATGGAGGTATCCTGTAATTATACCTTTTAATTCTAACAAGAAAGGAGGTTGTTGACAATATTTTTGACAAACCTTCACAGTAATCTGCCTCCTGCTTAACGTCGCCTCGAGGTGAGGCATCTTGAGTCCTTTCAACTCAGGACATGCACGTGCCCCCCAAATTTGTTTATATATATATCTATATAATAAAGGAGAATGGTGTTGGAGGAAAGAGAGTGTATCCAACTGCTCTCTTTATGTGGCTTAATTGACGGCCCAGATCATTTCATTGGTAATTGGAGGAAAGAGAGTGAATTGATTGATGAAAATGGTCAAAAATTTTCAAATTAAAAAATAGAAAGTTAAAATAAAATCATTTAATTAAAAAATAAAATCATTTAATTCTGTAACACCGTGCCGTAGGCACGGGCAAATACTGTAACACTGTGCCGTAGGCACGGGCCAAATACTGTAACACCGTGCCGTAGGCACGGGCATCATTTAATTAAAAAATAAAATCATTTAATTCTGTAACACCGTGCCGTAGGCACGGGCCAAATACTGTAACACCGTGTCGTAGGCACTGGCAAAAACTAGTATATATAAACGAAACAAAATCCTTAAGCCCTAACCCAGCATCCTAACAAACACTGCTTAAAAATTTGAACGAACCATAACATAAACCTTATTTGAAATCATCACTTAAGCCTTTCAATTTCTTTATCCTAATTCGAACGAACCCTTGTCCTAATCTTATCTCCACCAATTTCATCGTTAATTCTTCAAGGTTAGATCTCAACCCTAACCCTAATTTATTTTTCGTTCTGTTAAGTTTTTTTTTCCTGATCTTTTTTCGTTCTTCACTGAGCTTCTTGGTTTTGTTATGGCCATTTTAGTTGTTATGCTGACTGTTTTTTTCTTTCTTCACTGAGCCATTTTAGTTTTGTTTTGATTATGCTGTACTAATGATGATGGGGGAGATTTCTTTTATTATGGACTTGTTTTGTTTTGATTATGCATTTTTATTTATGTTGTAGTTGACATGGATGTGTAATGGATGCTTTTAGTTTTAATTTATCATAAAACTTGTGTGCACGGTTGCTTTATCTTTGTTGGATATATTGTAAGATTGAAAATGAAATTATGTAAAGTAGGGCATGTCCTTTATGATTGCTTTGTATAAATTTTTGTAAAATATCAGATAAGCTTGTAATTGTCTTTGTAAATACATTTAGAAATAGATACATTTACAAACACTTTGTATTACATTCACATGTTGAAGAAATATGAATAAACTAAACAAGATTTCAACTAAATACATATATAACACCATCTTGGCTCTTTCTCGATGTTGAAATTAAGGTTGCATCAATTTTTCCCGTGTTCTGAACTGAGGCTTCCGCCTCAACCACCTTGGGGATGTCCGTCTCGCCTCAATCGGGGGGACCGCCTCACACCCCGCACCGAGTCTTCGAACCTTGATTTTTGTTAATGCATCAGTCTATTTGAACTGCTCGTCAAGTCTTGGAACTTACAATTTTATCTCGAATATACTCTATAGACATGTTTACATTGTATGAAATTCTACATTTGATGCTACAACGTAGTTAGAGCTGGTAATTATGCCATTTAATTCTAACAAGGAGGTTATTGACAATGTTTTTGTTAATGCATCAAACTAATTGTACTTCTGGTCAAGTCTATCTTTATACAAGGCATTAATAAGAAGACTTGTTGAGTTGGGCTTGAAATGTTAATTGGAATTGCAAATGTAAGTAAAGCATGTTTGGAGTTGGAACTTACAATTTTATCTTGAATATACTTGAGGCAAGTTTACATTGTACCAAATTCTACATTTGATGCTAAAACGTAGTTAAAGCTGGTGTGGACAGTAGTATCTCAATAAAGTCTACAATTGGTTTGAATTTAAGCAATTACTTCTTCATTTTACAGCGTGATGAGGAAGACATGACCGAAATTGTTAGAAATTGCCCAACTGAGTTTAAAGAGTACTATATCCAAATGCAAGCTGCAAAAAGAAGCCAAGCACCTCTTCCTTCACAGGTAACTTGTGCTACTGTTGCCTAACCTTGAAGACTCATTTATTAATAGTTTGTATATATGTTGTGGATTTTCCTTTCAAGTTATGGATTTTCTTCCTTTTTAAACTATCGTGCAAGTTGGAAATTTTAAATAAATTAAAAAACACTTGTCATGATAAATATGATAACTATTGCCATTACTAGTTTGGCATAATGCTTTCATTCCGTGCTTCAACTGGATCTGAAAGAAGTGCTATGAATCCTATATTACCTTACTGTATGATTGTGTGCTTTTACACAAATATGATCCTCAATGGCTTCCTTTCTGCCACATTTATTTTCCTGATTGGATTCGTATTTCCTACATTGCAGCTTATGTTTGAGGCATACATATTGATTTACATTTTTGATTGCCTTCTTTGAACACAAAGGAAAAGCGGTTTTGGGAGCAAATCATTAGGGAAATGTAATCTCGTAACTAAGTATTCTTCTTTATCTTTTGTTCTTTTGGTGATCTGAAGGTGAAAGATGATTGGATCATTCTTGACAAGACGGTCGGCGATCAAGTGTCTTTGTGGAAAAGCAGTAAGGGATTGACTGAAAACTTGGTCACTGACCATGCTTGTTCTGGAGAAATGTGTACTTACCATCAAATTGGTAATGTATTTGTTTGTGAGAAGACCGGATATGTTCATGGTAGGAAACACTGTCACCAATTTTTGTTGTTACATTCAAATATTTACCACTTGTGGAGAATTCAATGAACTGATTTGTCTATTCTATGGTGCCAGTTTGTGATGATACATGCAGAGAGGTTGCTATGGATCCCAAGGACGGGCTTTTGGTTTGTAAAATTTCTGGCCGGTGTTTCGAAAGTATGATGTCACCAGATGAATTGGAACCAGATCCTGTGAGTAGAAGTTTCTGTATCTTCATTTGTTTACTTGTCATAAAATCCGGTTCCACTTCCCAGTAGTTCTCTGTCTCCCTCCGTGTGTGTGTTTGTTCTGATTCATTTTCTTAATTTTCTTCAAAATTTTAGGAACAACAAGGGGGTGTGACTGATGAAGCAGAGCCTTTCATGGGGTCTGGTCGATTTGGTATGGATATTACTTCTATCTTAGCATCCTGTCGTTTTCTTCCCCTTAAATATACATATCTTAACATCTCATTTCCTGTGTATTTATTACAGCACGCGCTTATTTGTTGGGATATAATTGTGAGGATGAGAAGGAGCTAGAAGCTTGTTTGAGATTTTGCTGATTAAATCTCAGACTCCTTAATGGTGGAGGTAATATCTGCCATGTTTAGAATTGGCAACAAAGTTTACACAATTCCCTTTTATATAATATTTAGGAGTGCTTAATTTGACAGTTTGTAAGAATAAATCATTTAGTGATGGGTAGCAGAAATTATGTTTCTTGTTGCTCTCAATTCTACTTTTTGCGGTAGTTATGATATTGGTAGCTATGTTATTGAAAATTCTAGTTGCGGATGTCTACATGAAATTTTCGTGCGGACAGACTATAAAATACACAACTTTCTACTTTCTAGTTTACTTTCTTGCATGTCCGCACGATAATGAGTGCAAAATATGAGGTGAATAAAGAACTTGAAACCAATAAATTGCAGTGTAAACAGGTATACGTAGCCATTTAACAGAGATTGACTCGAGTTTCAAATTTATATGCAATTGGTAGCTTTACAAAAGTTGAAGGGCATCATTGATACATGGGAACAGTTGTTTTTCATTTCAAGGGTAATATGCGAAATTAACCTCTCGAAAAAACCTCATTCAATAGTGAATATGTTTGGTTAGTAGGAAATCAAATGTAAACTCAACAAGCAGACAGATAAATCACAAAATTAAGGATTTACGTGGTTCAGCGGAGTGAGTATGTGTTTTATTACTATTTGGAATCAAGAGTGACACAAGCTAGAAGTGGGATAATGAACTTATAAAGAGTTTACAACACGTTGGGTCTTACATTAGCCTGTCACAGTTCTCTCAGTAGTCAAACAACCGACCAATTTTCTCTCTCTATCACTATATTTTTGACTATTGGTTTCTTTCTAGGTGTTGAGATGCAAATTTTGTTAACTCATTTACAAGTTTTTTTTTTTTTTTTTTTTTAAATAATTCCAAAGAATCCCTCTTATATAGGTTTCCAAATCCACTATTTCATCGCCCATGATATCAGCTCATGTCACTCTGTCGTCATTGCAGTAACAACTCTCTTCAACTACCCATAATTCTACCAATCAATTTAGTCATTTTTCCTGTCACTGCACCAATCTATAACAGCATATGGCGACTCTACTGTGCCACTGCACCACCCTATTGTGACTGGCAGAGGGCTATTTTCACAGTGAACCACAGCTTTCCCATAACCATCATTAGCCTTCTAGAATGATATCTTCTCACTTTAGGGCATACGTTACTTGACTTAAGCGTAAATTGACATGTTATCTCATCTTCGTTCATCGGGTCAGCATATCGAGGTGGATGATACTGGTCAAAACTCCCTTTGACCTCTTCAACCAGGTCGGGTTGCTAAGCATGAACCCCATCAGTTAAATACTCAAATGAATCCAAAATCCAACACTTCTTCTTTAGATCAGGTCGGCGTACCAACCTGCTTCATCATCAACACACCCAGTCCTTGTATGAACCCCTCCGAATAATGGGGTCGAGTCATTCTGTCAGTCTCTCCGAACCCTTAGGTTCCTATTATCCATTTTTGGCTAAATAGATTACCAATTATGCCTCTCCTCCGCATTTGAATCTTTCTCATCGTAAAAAAAACTACCATAAAATCTTTACAAAGAAACGGATACATAATTGCAAGTAATCTTTGGGGGAAATAATAAATTTTGTTTGTGCTCTTTTAATCTCATAGGCTGCCAATTTGTTTGTATAGTTGATGGGATGGGATTGAAGTATGTGAAATACAAAACAAAACAAAGTAAAAAATAAAATAAAAATTCCGCATCACATTTATGAATAATTTTTTCTAAAAATTACGTTCAAAGATAATAGAATGGGCAAGTATAAATATATTTTTAATCAAGTTTGAATTTAGGTGATAATTTTTTTATTAAGATGTTTAAAAATTATCTCAATGCTCGAATCTGGACTGTAAGAAAAAAATCTTTAGAATGATATAACCCTCTTCCCATTTACAATTTCAAATACAAGCTTCTTGAGTTAACAATGTCTTCTGGAACATCACACCAAGTATGTACCTTCTATCCTTCGCTTGACGTTGGTCCTCACCATGGTGGGTGATCATCCTCGGGAGTCTGGGGTGGCATCGGTTTCCAGTCAGGTTTCTCGTCCCAGTACATGTCGTAATAAATGTGTCCGGGCTTGTGGTTTTCCACGCAGCACCACATGTCAACATACCGTTTCACGCGTCTCCTGAATCTCTCTTCTTTTGTCTGGAGTATATACATATATCCCCCATTATATCAGCATATGATAACAAGGAATTTCTTTCAATTTCGCTAAATAATACTAGAAAATCAACAATGAGGAGGAGGAGATATGAACTTGCCTTGTCAGTGAAATCAAGGAAAACACTTTTGACTGAAGAGAAGTGAATGACCTTGACATCCTTTAATGAGGAGAAAACTTTCTTGAACTGGCATCAACAGTAACATCCAGTATGCTCAAATGGGTATAAAGTAAATTAAAACAACTTATATACCAGCTGCTAGTAGTATAAGGAATACCAGTGGTCTAACAAAATAACATTCACTATGCTGTTACAGGTGGCAATCGGACGGGTTTTTCAAACAACCACTTAGGTAGCTGTAGGTGTTGGTTGCCAGCCAGAGCCAGCATGCACATGCATGCAAAGCGCCGAAAGCATGAAGTGAAAGCAACAACGCGTTGCCAGCTTCAAGTTGCCAAACCGTGTGACACTGTTCACACGGTTTTGGCACTATAAATTTGAGCCTCTAGATCAGTGTTCATCATCCCAGAATCCCAAAACGTGAGTATAATAGAGAGTAAAGTGGTGTAAGAGTTTTTTGTTAAGCTTAGGATTGTAAGCTTTGTAATTCTTTGTTTGAGTAATAAAGAATAATTTTCTCTCATTTCATCTCTGTTGTGTGTGTTTCATCACAACAGTAGGATTAGGCGGTACTTGGGCACTTAGTGTTTTAAATTATGACTCCATATATTAGATAAAATTCTACATGTTTGACTAGTCAACCCATCCATTGACTGGTCAAAGGTGGCGCTGGGGCAGCATTTGGGCGGGTTGAATTATCAAAAAAACACCTTGCCGCCTTTACAACATAGCTTCTAGACAAGAAAACCTCACTGCAGGACACAAATCAAGTGAAGTGTCTAAAAAAATTAGATATGACACGTGTTACAAGAATCCTCTATTCCACCTAAATCCATGCTTTGACTTCCAAATGATCTATAGCTCCTCAATGCAGAAAATAAAATCAACTCAAAGTTCCATTTCAATTATATGTTTGTTCAGCTACTCCATGTCTCAAAATTAGAAAGGATAAAAAGCATAATAAAGTATTAAGATTTAGAATACCGTTTCTTCACTGCTGTGCTGTGGAAACCTAAGTATTCCTGGTGAAGTTGCATTGCTTGATGCGTGACAATCTACTAAGGTGTCATCACAAAGCTGAACTTCAAGCCGAGACTCTTTCACCTGAAACAAACATCACAAGTAAGAAGCTCCATTGAGTGACAGCTCTCTCTCGCAGACACGCACATCTAAATGAAGCCGGTATCCATTACCTGTTTAGGCATTGATGGATTGTCAAAAAAGGAGTACTCTCTGATATCAATGCCAGGGCCATATTCATCCTCTGGAAGCTGCTCCAGCATGGCACGTATCTGCAGTGCATATTTATCCGAGTTATAAGGCAATCAATATGAAAAAAGGGTAGAAAGTAGGAAAAATATCTCTCGTTATATAAAGGTCTAACAATCAGCTTAAACAATATATAATTACCTTAAATATGTGGTCCAAAGGGCAGATAAAAGGTTGTCTAGTCATAGAACCCTCCAGAATTCCAGGATGTGGAAACCATAACCTATCCAACCTACACCATAGTGGCGGCATGACCTAAAAAACAAATGAAAGTCAGAGGGCGGAAATCTTATAAACAGTGGAAAATGCAACTAGGAAGGTTAATCAATCATGCACAATTGATGGACTACTATGTCCGTGAACATCATATTAGCCCCTTGTTCAATAGCCATTCAGAAGAGTGATTCTAATGGTAATGGTTCACTCTCAATGTGATTTTCATGTTTAAGATATATTTTTATACCATTGCCATTACTGTCATCCATAGGGCCTCACAGGCAAGTAGATTATAATTTGTAACAAAATGAAAAATGATTTTCAGACAAAATTCATTATGACTTTTTTTTTTTTGGCTGATTTCACTATTACCAGTCATCTTATTCATTGACAACTTTATTTGCAGCATCCGGCCATCCGCTAATCAATTTGATTGCACTAATGGCTTCTCAGAACTATTTTATTAATAAGTTAATAAACTTCTAAAGCTCAGAAGTTTTGAGCTCAAACTACAGTTTTCCTATCTTTTAGAACTGGTACCAGTGAAGTGTTGGTTTTATAAAGCACAGTACAGAATTAACTAGAAACCGATTGCTGCAACATAGGTTCTTATGGTACATAAATGACCGTAAAAGCAGAAAACAATTACGCTTTTTCCCACAGAAAAATTCTCATCCTCAAACTATCATCGAAAGGGAAGGGAACATATAAATATTTAAGTTGTTCTCACCAGTGTACGATTCAACACTGAAGCGATAGCCAGTGCTGTCCTTATCTGTTTCATCTGAAAAAGGGAATGTATATTGAGAACAAAAATAATAATGTGCGACATAACTTTCTAAACAATTGGAAGAATACAGAATAATTAGTGGAATATACAAGCATACTTGGTAATTAGCAAGAGCAAAGTGAGATTCCAGATTATGCTTTCCATCTAGTAGCAAACTCTTCGGGATATATGGCTTAAACGACAAGAAGCCTCCTGCATGAGTTCCCCAAAGAAATCAAATTGCAGTCATATCCTTGACAGATAATACTTTTCAAAACATGGAATTATAAAAAGAGATGAAATATCCACAGATGCACACATCTGTATGTCCGTAATTAGAAATTAAGGTCACATAGGTTGTGGAAATATTTGATGGATCATGGATGGATATAAGGTTACACTAGTTACGATCAAAAGGATCAAGCTGCATAAGCAACCAAGAAGAAAAAGGTTCAAATTGGATCAATACAGTGAAGCATCCCAAGAGCATTAGCAACATATATATCAATAAGCATAAATTGTTCTGTTGTTGCAGGCAGTAGCATATTAGTTGGTTCTATTATGATCTCTTGAGGCAGAACAAATTTTCTTGGGGTCAAATCCTGCTCACAACAGGATTGGCTGGGGTTTCGTTTATGTTAAAAGGAAAAAGAGAGAAAAGAATTTACACATGCATCCAAAAAAGCGTCTTTACAGCATCTAGGATTGAGAACTTAATAGAGAATCAAGCAGTATTAATGACCCTATGAATCATAAAATGCACAGACAGAACATAAGAAACAATTAATTGGAAACATAATATAAGAAATAAAATTCTGGCACTATTACCAGGTGCATCATAATATTCTGGTGGATCATAAAAAATCATGGCTTCTCGCAGTCGATGACGCTTTCCCTCAGTTCCTGAAAACTGGAATGTTGTATGTGCTGCGTATGGCTCCAACCTCAGTTGTTCATACATGGCCTGCCAATATAGCATTACGAATTTAAGAATCCAACATAAAATAGATTCTGCAGTTAGTTTGATTCATTAAGAAGAATATAAGGACGGACTAAAAAACCTAGAATTCATGATAAAACAGGATGAATCAACTCTAGAAATCATAAAGAACTAAAATATAGAACCAACCTGGACAAAATAAGTATGCCCACTACAAAATATACTTGCAGGCAGAATACCCAGCTTTAAATTTCCATCATAAGCATATACGAGTCCACTGTCCCCCGACACAGACGGTCCTAACTGCCTACGTACAAGATCATTGAATGCATCTTGATCCCATATCTTGTCATCAGCTAGAATCATTTCTTTCCACTCTTTAGCCAATTTCTTTGCAGAATCTGTTGGTCGCCAGTGAAAAATTCCCACATTGTAAGCATCAACAACTGTCAAGGTGAAACAAATATTGTCACTTAATCTTTGACAAAGCTGGTATTACCATATACAATAAACTGCCTGATTCTTTAGCCAATAGATTGATTTAAACATGCGAAATAAATAGGTAAGCCTTCCATAATTGTAAAGTAGAGACTAGAGTTTATTGTAAGTAGAGACTAGAGAGAAAGTTGGACTAAAGGCCATAAACAAAAATTTGGAATCAAGGGTAAAATCATTGATATATAATCTTTACCTTGTTGCCACATGTCCAACCCATCATCAACAACTGTGGGTATAACTTGATCACTTGAAGTTAAGATATCTGCATCAGGGTACCGAGCAAAATACGGGAGGGGATTCTGTCACCGAAACAGAGCAGACAAAATAAAAGTTTCACCAATAACCTACTGAATGTACTAATGAAACAAAAACATGGAGTAACAGAAATGTCCATAAATCTGTTGATGTTAGAAATATACTTTTAAGCAGCAGGGCATAAATCAATCAAAATAAAGCAAACATAATGAAACAAATGAAGAAGGCTTCGTCCCAAGCGAAATTATCAACAGACATGGAATGGTACCTTCAACCAGACCACATCTGTATCACACAGCAATAGCTCAAAACCGAATGGTAGGACTGAGTCTAACAAAATAGCTTTTTCTCTCCCTATTTTATGAAAGGTTGGTGAACCCCAACCGGCATCCGTGTGCTCATATGGCTTCCCATATCAAATACTGGAACACCTTTCCAATACAAAGCCTTCGCCAACTTGATGTCCAATGCACCTGTATTCAAAAATTCCAAGTTTTGAGCAGCATTTAATAGGATTGTAAATACAGTCTACGAGGTAAGACTTCCTAGGAGATAACTGACCAACCAGAATGTTTGAAATCTCCAAATCCGTCAAGTGTTTAACCCAATTCAGGATGAAATCCATATATGCATAGTTTCCAAAAGTCATTATTATAACATTATCTTGCACCCTTTCCTCAACCAGTTCTTTTGTCAGTCGAAAAGAGTTCAGAGATGGCAATCTTTTGGATTGTGGAACCTCCCATATAGGTTTAACCTTTTTGCTTCTTGTCTGAGACACGGGAGGTGAAATTGCACTCACCTTCGGAGCTTGGGAAAAATTAGGGGCTAGATTAAAGTGAGAAGAATCTGCAACTGGAGAACACATGCCTGGAAATGGAGACAAATCAATCAGAGAGAGACAAGAGATTAAACAAACAAAATTTAAAATAATCCCTCCCCTCCCCTCCCCTCCAAAACCCCCCAACAAACACACTCTAGGGCCAACCTTGATAAAAATAAATTGAAAATAGCTAGCAAACAAATAGTCATACTCATGATTGTATATGAAAGCACAAGTCTTTTTGAACTCATGGAAACTTCAAATAGTGTTTATTTTACATAGTTTGATTTTGATCACAGAAAATAGTCACTGAATCACTAATAACAAATACAAGCATTACTATTTACTCCCACATCAAAAATCAAAACTTTGAGCCAACTTCTCATCAACTCAGTGAAAGATTCACATTACTTTCACATTTCAAGATCAAAAAACAAAATTTTAACACATACCCAGTTGCTAAAACAGACCAATACATAACATGCAATCTCCAAACTCATGAGAAATAATAAAAATATCATCTGGGTCCATCCAAAAAAAAAAACAAAAACGAGACCCAAAAAAAAAAAACACCGTACGTGAAATTGCAGAAGGAGAAGAGAACCAGTTGGTGGTGGCAGAGGAAGGAGAGTTTGAAGAATAAATGGCGAAGAAGACATAAGAAGATGAAACAACGATTCCCACAATCACAATTGTGTAGATTGTCAAGAACAATGGCTTCGAATTCATCAACTCTTGATGCCAATTTCTCCCGCCACCCATTTTTGTTTTTTAAAAAAAATCAATTTTTTTTTATCAAGTTATCAACTTCATTGCCATTTTGAGAGAAATTTAGTTTCCCAAAAACGTATATTCAGTTGCTGGTTGTCATTGTAGTATGAGTGAATCTGAGGAATAGTAGCTGTAATGAGAAAGCTGGTATTTTTATTTTTGGAGTTTTTGTTTTTCAAAAAACATTTTTTAAAAATGTTTTGCAAAAACATGCAGTGGCAGCAGCCAGCCTAGGCAAGCAAATCAAACCATTTTTGCCTAATTTGTTTTACACTTTTATTGCAAATAATTGGAGTTAAAATGGAATAAAAATATTTTAGATATTTTAAATTGTTAAAATTACCATTTATTGATCCACTGATTATATTTCCTATTTGTAATGAGACATAAATTGGAAAAAAAAAAACTTTAAACAACAAATTTTTTTTTTTTTTGGGATGGTTGGAAATAAGGGTGTTCGGGGTGCGGTTCGGGGCGGTTTTTTCGTTTTTTACTTCAAACCGCGCGGGTTGGCGGTTTGGGAAATTAGAAAACGAAACCGCAAATTTGATAAGGAAAACCGCGGCGGTTCGGGTTGGCGGTTTAGCGATTTCGGGCTGTTCGGGTCGGCGGTTTGGATTATAATTTTTTAAAGAAAATTTGTGTGTTTTCACATTATAATTGAAGAAAAAATTACATAATTTTCATTTATTCATTACATATTGTTATATGATCATTAAATATCTTAATTTTCATAGTTAAAGAAGAAGAAAAATATAAAATAATATTTAATTTGAACGCGGGTCGGCGGTTTAGGCGGTTCGGGTCGCGGTTCGAGTCAAAATTTACGGTTTGGGCGGTTCGCGGTTTGACATGGATCAAAATCGCATACCGACCCGAAATTTGCGGTTCTATTCGGTGCGAGTCAAAATCATTTTTAATATTTTTTCAAACTGCGCGGTTCGGTTCGGTTCGGTGCGGTTTGACCCGAAATTGTGTTCACCCCTAGTTGGAAATCGTAAAATCCCCAACTATCTCAGGTTCTTATAAAAACCGCACTCCTTGGATTCGAACTCAGAACCTCAAAGTAAGATCCCAAACCCTACACCACCAAATCACGCTCTACCAAATACTTTTTACTTGAATGTGGTTTTTGTTGAAAATTGAAATATAAAATTAATATGGAGTCTTAGTTTATGTACCATCAAATGATTTTTTATCATATAATTTTTAAATAATATTGAAAAAACATTAAGAAAATTAACATGTAAAATCATTGGGATTTGGGAGTGAGTGGATAATGATTATTGTCAAATGACTAAAATTATTTGGAAACTAGCATGAGATTTTATTATTTGTTATCAAGATATGTTATTAAACATCTTTACAGTCGAGCAGGAGTTGTTAGATTACCAAAGAAATGTTAGGAAGGTAGAAAATCTCAATTCAAGATTTCATATTGTATCATTTTGTTTGGTTTTTTTTTTTTTTTTTTTTGTTCCAAATTAGAAATTGAGTGAGAGTTGAGATGATTTTTTTAAAAATTAAATAAAAAATTATGTCGGAATTTTAAACGATTTTTCATTTTGAAATCTCATTTTTTTTTCTAAAATATTTTATATCCCAAATCATTCTGCCATAATCAGGACAATATTAAAATTGACAAATTCCAACCCGACTCAACCAATTGCCATCTCTATGTCTAGATGCCACCTAATTTCCTTTTAAAGTTAAAAAATAAATAAATAAAAGATTATTTATTTTGAAATTTTGTTGTCACACTTGAGAGCTAAATAGGCCGGATTCGATCCAAACAGATAGGATAAATAATAAGAAGTTTGGTGCACACTAGATGAAGCCAAAATTGTGGTATCTACAAATTAATTTTCCAAATGTAATTTACACAAAATATGGAATTTTTCAAGTTATCCAAACCAATAATTATGTCATTTTCATGAACATTTGAACTTTCATTCATCTACTAATAAAAATATGTCATTATCAACATTTGAACTTTCATTCATCTTGTATAATATATCATTATCAACATTTGAAGTTATATTTTATAGCTATAGCTAATCATAAAATTGATTTATATGGTATATATTATGAATAATTTGGGATACAAATTGATGTGTCATTTATCAATCATCCATATGAATTATCTAATTAAGTTATCGAGTTCACTAGTGGTCATGTGGATAATCCACATATTCGGTTAGTTAAGTCCTAAAATTTGACATAAAATTAAGACCTCAAATCTAAGATCAATTATATTTTACTGTTTGCTTTCATCAAAAAATTTATTGATAGGGCCATATTTTAGGATCTCGTCTAGGGTTCCGAAAAATTCAGGTTCAACCCTGATCGAATTTTTAATTAATTAATAAGATGTCATATAGTATTAGCAATTACTCATATCACTTGAGATGCAAAAATTGATATACTAATTTTTTTTTTTTGTGTGTGTATATAATGGCCATGCATTATATGTGTAATATGGCAACTATATGTAATTGATAACTAAAAATGTTTAATAATGACAAATTAAAGACCCTTCACTTGTGATTTATTCCCAAATCCCAAGCATATAAGACACAATCTAGGTAGCTAATTTTATTTAATTTTTTAAAATTATTATTTAGCTTCCCATGCATGCTAAATTCCAAAGAAATGAATCATGTATTACTTCTCTTAATCACCAACTTCTATCTCCATCATCTCATATTTCTAAGTATATATTATTTGGTAAAGAAAAATAATTGCAAGCAAAACAAGAAATCCAAAGAAAATAACTATGTGGTTCCTTGGATTCTCCACAACTAACCCTAGAAATTTATGGGTTTTTGGGGCAATTATTCTAGTAATCCTTATAATATTTTTCTTGAAGAAGTTAGCTGTGTACCTTGAGCCTCAAATAAGCTTACTTTCTCAACAAGATATCGAATCGGCTCCGAAAAATGACCTAGACATGGACAGATCAAAGAACAAGATATATACTTTGTGTTGCAGTGCTGGTGTTATTAGAACTTATGCACTTGAAGAGCTGAAAATGGCTACTAAAGATTTTAGAATTCAGATTGGGGTCGGAGCGACGTCGTTTGTGTACCTTGCAGAGCTTGGAAATGGAAGATATGGTGCTGTGAAGAGAGTCATAGAGGAAAGAGGTGGCAGCAGAAAGATTTTCCTTGATGAAGTTTCAGTTTTGCTCAGGATTTCACATCCAAATTTGGTGGGATTGTTAGGTTTTTGCTTGGAAAAAGGTAACCCTTTAATTCAAAACATTCCATGATCCAAATTCCCTTTTTGAAAACGCAGTAAATTCTGAATTTTGATCGAGATTCAGAATCTTATATTGTTTGGTATGGGATTCGGGAAAAATATCAAGATGAAAATTTAAAAATTTCCAAATCTCGATCCCGACCGATCCAAATTTGGTGGGATTGGTAAGTTTTTGCTTGGAAAAGGTAACCCTTTAATTCAAAACATTGCATGATCCAAATTCCCATTTTGCAAACACAGGAAATTCTAAATTTTGATCGGGATTCAGAATCTTATATTGTTTGGTATGGAATTCGGGAAAAATATCAAGATGAAAAATTAAAAATTTCCAAATCTCGATCCCGACCGATTCAAAAATATCGGGAAAATATCGAGATGAAAAATTAAAAATTTCCAAATATCGAGGAAATTCTTAATTAATTCTGAATATTCCGAACTATTCGGTCCAAAATTCAAAATAATTTTTCATTACACAATCGAGATAGGATCGTGATTAACAAATCTCGACACATCCCAACCGATTGCCCTATGTACTTAAATCTCTACCAAACGGAACATAACATAAATCTTATATCTCAATGACAATTTCATAACTAACCATATATGTTTTTGTGTATTGTTTTAAGCAGGAGAGCAACTTCTATTACTCGAATATGTACCAAACAAGAGCTTATTCCACAGGATGCATACATATTTCGGCCAATCTTTAGGCATACTTTCATGGTCAAATCGCCTGAGCATTGCCCTAGACATAGCTAAAGCTCTAGATTATCTTCATTCACAAGCTGACCCTCCTGTAATTCACAGAGACATCAAGTCTTCAAACATCCTCTTAATCGACCACAACCATGCAAAGCTAGCAGATTTTGGGCTCTGCAAATTGGGCCACAGTGACCCGAACCGGCCCAAAACTTCATCAAGTATCAAAGGCTCATTTGGTTATGTGGATACCCATTACCTAAAAACAGGCAATGTGTCAACAAAGAGTGATGTTTATAGCTATGGAGTGTTGCTTCTTGAGTTGATCACAGGGCAAAAATCCCATCAAGGCTCAGTCACATTAGCTGAAGGGACTGAAGAGTGTAGGAGGAATGAAGATTTTGAGGGTTTGGTTCAAATGTTGGATCCAAAACTTAAAGGGGATGTAAATATGGAGCAATTGAGGGTGTTATTGATATTGCTAATTCTTCTGTTTTGGAGAAATGTGAAGCAAGACCTAATATGAACACCATTGTAGAGAGGATTTTGAGTTGTATTGAACCTCAATCTCATCTTGAATTACCTGTATAAAAAACTGTTAATAATCCTAATTAGCAATTCTCATATTGTAAATAATTGTTGTTATAATTTACAATATGGTCCCTATGAGATGCAGCCCAACGGTTTGAGTTTGAAACCTTATCTTCAAGATCTCAGGTTCAAGTCATGGATAGCACTCTTGTAAGAGCCTGTCCAATAATCCCGATATGGATGACGTGGATTTCCCCGATATTAAAAAAAAAAAAAATTACTGTATGTATGATTCATTGAGTGTAAAAAAATTTGATTAATTTTATCATCGATTTTTTTTCTCTTTCTCTTTGAATAATGTATCGTGGGTGGCAGAAGTGTTCATTTAACGACTTTGATCAAATCATTATTTTTTAAATCTGTGCCGATTATATAACAATAATTATTAGTATCTCAAAATTTATTTCTATAATCTATCACCGTTACATTAGGTATATATTTGTTGCATGATAGTAGATATTTACTATACTTTTTAATTTTTAGATGTAACGATTAATAAAATTTCAGAATTTATATATATAATTTGTCAGTATTATATCAAGCAATAAGTCTTGAGCTCTCAATGCGATGCTTTAGCTCAAGGAATAAGTATTTTGCAAGAATTCAGGGTTATATCGCATGTCCCTATCTCATCTTGATTATGATACGGGATTAAAAAAAATTTAATCGAAATGAAAAATTATTTCAAATCGTGATAAATTATTATCCTGGATTTTTTTTCCCTAAAATATCATACCATTCGATACAGGAACCCGAATACAAAAAGCTTATATAACATCAGATTCAGTGTGTTTAATAATATAGTATTTAAGTTACATAACTTCTTTCTTTAATCAAAGTGTTTGAAAAATCTTTTCAATCCCCCAAACACTTCAAGATTTAGTGAAGATGGTTTCAAAAGCAATCATCATCATCATCATCATCATAAATGATAGATACTTAGCTGCAGTGGTGGTTCAATTATATCTTCTATAATTTGGTCGTATTGGAATTGAAAGCATATTTTTTTACCAACGAGTGGTTGGTTGAGTGGTAGCTGGCTCAATCCTAGGAGGCTCAACTGGGTATGCTCCCAAGTTCGAGTCCCGCTAGAGTTATCATCGTTAGGAGGATCATACCGTACAGCTCTCGGTCCGAATTCGGATTAGTCAGGCCCAATGTGGCACTGGATACCGGGTGGGGAACCAAAAAAAAAAAGAAAGCATATTTCTTTTAATTATTTATCGGAATAGATTTCCGAACTTTGTTTCGATAGACATTAGGAAATAACTACAAATGAATATATTTAAACTCTCAATAAACATTAAATTGTCAACTACTCTAAAAAAAAAAAAAAAAAAAAAGAAGAAGAAACAACAACATTGAGACAGATCTTAAAGAGTACAGGTCACCATGATTTTTAATGTTTTAAAAAATATATATATATATATGTTGTCGGTATTTTATAAAAATATATAAAAATATGAGGATCAAATTTAAATTCACATAAAATATAGATTTTTTATTTATTTATTTGCCACCGTAAAATTAGCCCTGCTTCGGCCATTGTTGATACAATGTTGAATCCAAGATTTTTATGATTTTATAAATTGGACTCAGAATGAGCAAAATGAAAAGAAATTATAATTACATTTACAAAAATATTTTCGAAATCTTGTGAGTTAAAATTTTAGAAATTAGAAGGAAAATTTTTATTTTAGAGTAAAAACTAAAAAGACAATTTTTTTTTGGCAGATTACAAATAGAAAAAGGCTTAAAAATAAAAATGAAAGTAATATGTATATAAATTAACTATAATAAGTGGAGCTCACTGATAAACGTCAACTCATTAACTCGTTCGAGTCAAAAAGATGTCATCCATGTGACCAGATGACATGTCGTCCTGAATAAAACCATACGTCTTACAGATGAGACGACAACGTAACAAATAAATGACGTGTCGTATTGTTCACTGATCTGATCTCTGCTGCTTATTTTATTCAACACAAACTCGTCACGAAATGGAAAAAAAAGCATTATAAATAAATACGAGAATCATTGAATCGAAATCCAAATATAAATAAATATAATTTCCTCTATTATTGAATAGTCACTCAGATCTCAAACAATTTCGTGCAAAAATTGACAATCAGGTCCCTCGAAATGGCGGTGGCGATGCGCGGAGGCCGCGGCGGAGCCGCCTTAGCTCCCGGTCTACGCAGCTTCTTCTCGTACCGCATCTTCGTCTCCGCCATGTTCTCACTCCTCTTCCTCGCCACTCTCTCCGTCATCCTCACCTCTCAACCCGTAAGTCTATCTCCACTTCATTCACTCACTCTATGTGTTCGCTTAAGTTCGGGTCGGCTGATTTTGACGGCTGTGTTTATAACGTTTCCAAAAAGAAAAAAGAATATATAATTAAATTTTATTTACTTAAATGCAGATAATTAAATCTTTGTATAGAAATTGATAAAAAAAAAATTAATTAAAAATTAAAAATTGTGATTGGAGAAATTTTTTTGTTTGAGCAACTCTGTATATTAGTTTTTAGTCTCAGAAAGAAATTATTATATTTGTCAATTTATATTGATAATTGCTACAAAAAAAAAAAGAAAGTAAAGTTCAGTAAGAATTGCTTAAAAAAATTTATAGTATGAGTTGCATTTGTTCATTTATATGGAGAATTGCTTTAGAAGACAAAAAAAAAAAATGTGAGTTCAATCTTGTGCAGGATAAAAATTTTTACTTTTAGCTTTAGGTAGGGTTGATGAGTTGGATTTATTGTCAATTTATATAGACAATTGCTTAAAAATTAAAAAAGAAGGAGTAAAGTTCAGTAAGAATTGAGTTGTAAATTTTACAAAATTTTGTCTTTTAGAAAATCTGTGTACTAGTAACTAGTTCATAGTATGAGAGGGGATTTATATTTGTTTATTTATATAGAGAATTGCTAAAAAAATATATATTAAAAATGTGATTTCAATCTCGGACTAGATAAAATTTTTACTTTTAGCTGTAGGTAGAGTTGATGGGTTGGATTTAATGCAAATGTTCTGTATGCTAGAGAGAAGGATTTTTTTTCGTTTTGGTATAAACTTTTTTTGGTCTTTTAGGGACTCTCTGTATATAGAGTTTATGTTTTGGATTTTGAGAAAATGTTGATGCAGATTGTCTTGGGAAAAATGTTTATTTGTGTTTTGGTATTTAATAGGGGCTGCCGATTGGTGGTAATGCATATGTTCAACGAACGTTCTTGGCAATAAAGTCTGATCCACTTAAGACTAGATTAGATTTGATACATAAACAAGCGGATGATCATATGACTTTAGTGAATGCATATGCTGCTTATGCTAGGAAGTTGAAGTTAGATATTTCTAGGCAGTTGAGGATGTTTGATGAACTGGCACGGAATTTTTCAGATCTTACGGTGAGACCCGGTTATAATTCGGCTTTGTTTGAAGTGGAGGGTGCGGTGGATGAGGATATGTTGAGGCAGTTTGAGAAAGAAGTGAAGGATAAAGTGAAAGTTGCAAGGTTGATGATTGGTGATACCAAAGAGAGTTATGATAATCAGTTGAAGATTCAGAAGTTGAAAGATACAATTTTTGCTGCTAATGAGTTGTTGATTAAGGCGAAGAAGAATGGGGCTTTTGCAAGCTTGATTTCTGCAAAATCAGTTCCTAAAAGTTTGCATTGTTTGGCTATGAGACTTGTGGAGGAGAGGATTTCACACCCAGAGAAATACAAGGAGGAGCCACCTAAGGAGGAGTTTGAGGACCCCAGTTTGTTTCATTATGCTATATTTTCTGATAATGTGATTGCAGTGTCAGTCGTAGTGAGGTCTGTGGTGAAGAATGCACAGGAACCTTGGAAACATGTTTTCCATGTGGTTACTGATAGAATGAATATTGCAGCAATGAAGGTTTGGTTCAGGATGAGGTCCGTGGAGGGTGGTGCCCATGTGGAAGTGAAGGCTGTGGAGGATTATTCATTCTTGAACTCGTCATATGTACCATTATTGAAGCAGCTTGAGTCAGCTAAGATGCAGAAGGTTTACTTTGAGCATAATGGAGAGAATGCTACTAAAGATGTGAATAACATGAACTTTAGGAATCCCAAGTACTTGTCAATGTTGAATCACCTTAGGTTTTATTTACCTGAGATGTATCCTAAATTGCACAAGATTTTGTTTCTGGATGATGATGTTGTGGTTCAAAAGGACTTGACTGGGTTGTGGAACATTGATTTAGATGGAAAGGTGAATGGGGCTGTGGAGACGTGCTTTGGGTCATTTCACCGTTATGCTCAATATTTGAACTTTTCACATCCCTTGATCAGGGAGAAATTTAATCCAAAGGCTTGTGCTTGGGCATATGGGATGAATATATTTGATCTTGATGCTTGGAGGCGCGAGAAATGCACAGAGCAATACCATTACTGGCAAAACTTGGTAAGTATGTCTGTGCTTTCAATAGAGTTCCATTTTTCTCCCTTTCTATTAGCTTAAAATAAAATGTAATTCACATTCATGATCAGTTATTTTAATTGCATAACGTTTTAGTTTAACGAGGACTTAAAATTCCTGGGTTGAGTTTGAGATGGGATATTTTAGTTACTTTATGCATGAATTTTTTCCCCAGAATGAGGATCAAACTCTGTGGAAACTGGGTACCCTTCCACCCGGCCTCATCACTTTCTACTCAACAACAAAGCCGTTGGACAAATCCTGGCACGTGCTTGGACTCGGGTACAATCCAAGTATCAGCATGGATGAAATCAACAAGGCTGCAGTCATTCATTACAATGGAAACATGAAACCGTGGCTCGACATTGCTATGAATCAATATAAGAATCTCTGGACCAAATATGTTGATAACGATATGGAGTTTGTGCAGGTGTGCAATTTTGGCCTCTAAGTGAAAGTTACTGCATTACAACTCTCATTCTTCAGGTAACACAAACCGAGTTTCAGCGATTGTTTAAAGTTGGTTAATGCATATTCATACAAATTTTGTTCTCCATTAATATATTGGTGTCTCTTAGTTCGAGTCCAGGGTGTATTTCCTTATAAGAGCCTAGGGCAGTCGGGGATTTTATCTGCTCCGCTTAAATCCAGATCGGATGGTTTGGCGGCAGGGTTTCTAACGTTTCAAAAAAAAAATGTTGTAACCTTATGCAAAGCTTAGTGATGGTGTGTTTCTTCTCTGTGGTGGGATTTTGATTATGCTTATGTTGGTTAGTTTTACAGCATCGAGCCTAAACTGTAAACGATCAAACTCGATTATGTACAACAAGCAGAAGTGATTTTATTTACTTTAACATTCATTATATGATAAAATTCTGACAAATTTACATGTTAATGACTTCTTTAAACTAGCTTTATATGACTTGTATGTGTTTCCATATGCAAAATATTTGTTCAGAGCGATTGTTTTTGTTTTTTTTGTTTTTTTTAAAAAAATAATAATACATATATATAATATTAAAATAAATAATCTAATTATTTTCTTCCCATATTTTCTTTGAATTGGTTTTAGGTCAAAGATTAGAACCTCATGGCTAACCACAAAGTTCAATATATGGTAAAATGAGCAGCCAACCATCAAATTAAATGGGAACTTGAGCAATTTAATTGGATATAGATAGCAAGAGCGATTTGTGATTAATTGAAAATTTTTGGGATTAATCGGAAAGAGTAAAGTTGATATTTTGTATGATTGAGATTAAAAAATTTTAAAATTCATTTTTCAATATCCTTTAAAAATCAATAAAATTGATTTATTTATCATAAAAAAAAAAAGTTGAATAATCATAAAGTTGAGAGACGATTAAATCTCAAAATGAGAAGAAGAAAAATGAGGAAAACAAGAAAAAAAAATGAAAATTTATGCAAATCAGGGGATTTTGAACAAAATAAATAAATCTATGATTAATCGAAAATTAAATCTAGACGATTTCTAATCAAATTGAATCGCTCCCCCGGTGATCGGCGATTAAAGAGACATTGACAATGAGTCAATGGTATTGAAAGAAAAATTGCTATAAATAGATTAGAGCGGGGGAGGGAATATATACACCAATTTTTAAAAAATAAAAAATAAGGAGATAAGCAAGTTTAAATATTTTTTAATCGTCTCATCTCTCCCATATAATGGGTTTGAAAGTGTGTATTTCTACCCACCTAATTGCGCCCTTGGGGCTATATATACTAATACTTTTTATTTTATGAGTTATAATTAGAGGTGCTCACGGGTCAGATCGGGTCGGGTCATGCGGATTAGAGGATCTGAAATCTGAACGGAAAAATATATAATATATATTTTTTATGATATAATTTTGATAGGATTTATAGTTAAAGTAAATTATGATAAATTAACTAGAGAGAAAAATAGAAAAATCATTAATTGCGGGCCGGTTCAGGTCAAACCCGATTTTTTATATTAAACCCGTGATCCGATCCGATTTTACGGGTTGGATCAAGTCTGATCAGAAATTATATTTTTTATTTTGTAAACTCGATCAGGTCGGATCGGTTACATCAGGTCGGGTTGAGTCACGGGTTTACAGAACACCCCTAATTATAATGATTAGTCATGTCAAGCAAATATTTTGAGCTAATATTTGATGGATTAATTTGATTATTAGCTCTCTCAAATTGAGTGATGCATAATAAATGTGTATTGTAAGTTGTAACTTTTTTTTATTCATTTGTTTATTTTATCCTCTTCCAAATTTTGCATCCAACCAACATAATTAAAATTGATAACTTAAATCGTTATATAAATATTATCTACGTATCATATTATGCTTTTGTAATCCATAAACAGTATTATATGAATAAAAAATATTATATGAATTATCTTATAGAACACATCTACAGTATCAATAGTTCTCAATGGGCGTGGCTTGGTGGTGTAGAGTTTAGGAACTCACATTGAGTTCCCGAGTTCGAATACATTGAGTGCGTTTCTTGTAAGAGTCTGAGGTAGTCGGAAATTTTATCTGCTCCGCTTAAGCTCGGAATAGATGATTAGACACCGGGATTTCCAACGATTTCAAAAAAAAAAAAAACAATATCAATAATGAGATTATTATGGACCGTGAGATTAATTGTTACTTTCCAATCAAATAATTCACAACAATACCACTATTGATATTGAGATTTTTATTTAACATAGTAAATTTTTTCTTATATAACATCTTATATGTGAATTGAG
>SKCR01054331.1:0-22981 GCA_019454045.1 Zanthoxylum bungeanum | reverse complement strand
CAAAGCCTCATGGTAAAGGGCTTTAGCCCCTCCCCATAGGGGATCTCACATCGCACTTACTAAGCCCATGCGCTCGGTTGAGTCATGCATACGAAAATAAAGACAATCATATCAAACTAAGTATGTCCGATTGAACGTATTTCGCATTCAACCGAACACACATCAATTGGTGCGGCAGAGCATCATGGTGAAGGATTTTAACCCTCCAATTAGGGAACCTTTCATCGCACTTACTAAGCCCATGCACTCGATCGTATCATACGGGAATGAACAACATGCAGAATTTAAATGACAAGAATTAAATAAACCAAAGCAACACAAAACAAGAGAAGGTGTCGTTTACTCAAGTGGTACATGGAGTTCTGTCCCAAGTACAGACCGCACTACCGTCCATTCGGATTCGGCTACGGAATTTACGTCTGGGTTTCCATCCTATATACCACAAGAGACAACACTCTTCCATTCATCTAATACCCACAACACACATCATACACACAACAAATGCCACAAATACAGAAAATATAATCAAAATAAATGACCGGAAATTAAATAAGAATGAGTGTGAAAGATACCCTCAGGTCTAACCTTTTAAGCTGTCTCCCGGACTCGCGTTTCACGAAGATCGGAAGGGGTAATGCTCCGCAACTCTTCTGGTTCACTGGTTTGCTTCTTCCTTCGTTGTTCGGCCACTCGAGCTACTGTTCCGACTCCGTTTTGCTGCTGTTTCATTATGGTTTTACTGCCGTTTCCTCTGTGTTTTCTGCTTACTGTTGGTGGACTGTTTTGATGTTCTTTTTGGTGTGGTTTTGTGTGGTTATTTCAAAGATTGTAAGTGTATTTTATGTTACTGTTTTAAGGGATTTTAAGGACTGTTTTGGGAGTGGTTTAGGCTGTTGTGTTTTGTGTGATTTTTGGTGATGGGTGTGGGTTTATAAGGCTGATTTTCGGTGGTGGTTAGATGGTTGTTTTGGTGTGATTTTCGGTGATGTGAGGGTAAGGATCAAGGGAGTGATATGCTTGTGATGTCTAGTATTTCTTGCTATAATTCTTGTGTGAATTGTGTGTATGAGCTAAAGAGATTGGAAAGAAGGGGTGGCTAGGTTAGAGGTTGTTTATATAGAGAAGGGCTAGGGCTTCACCTTGTCTCACAAGGAAGGGATTTGATTTGGTGTTGAGCAAGGAAAGTCAAAGATTGAGAGGGGGACAAATTTGGCTAGATTAGGAAGTCAAATAATCTAAATTGGTGGATATCTTATTAGATTAGGAAGTCAATTATTTTAAATTGGTAGATGTCTTATTAGATTAGGAAGCCAAATATTTGATTGGTTTTAATTGGTTAGGATTGATTTTAATTAGGTATGTCTTCTTTTTAGTTTTAGCATATAATATATTCAATTTATTTATATTAGGCATGATTTTAGTTTAAGTTTGGTAAATGGTTTAAATATTTTATCTAATGTTTAATGTTTAAATTAATATTTATTTATTTAATTTGGGATGTGTTTTATGGGCTTTGGGGGGCTAAATGGGCTGGGGTGTGAGGCTAGCAGCAAAACCAGAATTACCGACACCGTTCGAACGCTTACTCGAACGCGGCACGAACGTCCGCAATCTGCCTGAGGTTCGAACGAAGTAACGAACGCAGCACCAACGAAGACAGTGAACTTGTGGAATGAACTTGATGACATACTCATTCCGAATTTCCCCTTTCGACCTCCGTTTCCCGCAATATCCTTAGCTAAAAAGGTAGTGCCTCTAATTGAGACTCATCATTGGGTTTCACATGCGAAAAATGCAAATGCCTACAGTCGCCCCCACTTTGATGGGACTTGTGCAGTGTGTGACTTTGAACAATCCTATCAAAGTTATGCCATGCATTTTTTACTTACCTGGCTCGGCTGCCGCCTCAGGTTGAATTGGTATTGCAGCGGACCTCGATCCTGGGACGCGTCCCAATAATTGCAACTGACAACGGGGGCACCTCGACCCTGGGCACCTCGACCCAACACCGCTGACTATAGGGACCTCGCCCTAGAACTGATGATGTAGTGGGCACCTCGACCCTGGGCACCTCGACCCGGAACTACAACTGACAACGGGGGCACCTCGACCCTGGGCACCTCGACCCAACACCGCTGACTATAGGGACCTCGCCCTCAAACTGATGATGTAGTGGGCACCTCGACCCGGAACTACAACTGACAACGGGGGCACCTCGACCCTGGGCAACTCGACCCAACACCGCTGACTATAGGGACCTCGCCCTCAAACTGATGATGTAGTGGGCACCTCGACCCTGGGCACCTCGACCCGGAACTACAACTGACAACGGGGGCACCTCGACCCTGGGCACCTCGACCCAACACCGCTGACTATAGGGACCTCACCCTCGAACTGATGATGTGTCTCCATACCTGGAGATGACATGATATGGGTCTCGCCCCCAAGCTGATATGGGCCTCGCCCCTTGGGACTCATCCCAAAAACTGAAATTACGTTGACGTTGCTTGGCTCGTTCTTGCCGCTTTTTCCTTTCTTTAAACCTGCGAACACAGAACAGAAACAAACACAGAGAGAATGCAATGTTACGTGTATGCATGAATGATTTTCTTATTCCGTTGGGTTAGATCTTCCGCCAATTCTCGTGGTGACTACTCAGTCTTCTTTCCCTCAGGCAAAGTATTGCTTCAATCTGTCTACGTTGATCGGCTCGGTGAACTCGTTTCCTTCCAAGTATGATAGCTTCACTGCTCCATTTCCTATTACCTTTTGCACTATGTAAGGTCCTTCCCAATTAGGTCTGAATTTTCCTCTCGGATCAGTAGTCGACGGCCTCGACTGCTTAAGTACCAAATCACCCTTTCTGATCTTGGTGGGGCGTACTTTCTTGTTGAATGCCCGGGCTAGTCTCTTCTGATACAACTGCATGTGATACAAAGACTTCGTCCTCTTCTCATCCAACAGTGCTAACTGATCAAATCTCTGTGCGGCCCATTCCTATTCCGGTAATTCTGCCTCTGCTAATACCCTCAGGGACTGTATTTCCATTTCAATTGGCAATACTGCGTCCATTCCGTAGACTAAAGAGTAAGGTGTGGACCCTGTTGCTGTTCTTATTGATGTTCTGTACCCCCACAAAGCATACGGTAATTTCTCGGCCCAATCTCTGCAATTTTCTGTCATCTTGGCTAAAATTGTCTTTATAGTCTTGTTGGCTGCCTCAACTGCCCCATTTTCTTGTGGCCTGTATGGTGATGACCTGTGGTGGCCTATCCCATATCTCTGTAACATTGCCTTCGTCTCCCCTTGAAACTGGACCCCGTTGTCTGTCACTACATGATGCGGCATACCATACCGACAAATGAGGTTCTGAGCTATGAACTTTGCCATCTGTTTCGCTATAACATTACGGAATGATTCGGCTTCCACCCACTTTGAGAAGTAATCTACTGCCACAACTATGAAGCGATGCCCATTTGATGCATTTGGTCGAATTTCCCCAATCATATCAATTCCCCATGCTGAGAAAGGCCACGGCTCTGACAACCCGTGCAATTCTGTGTGCGGTAAGTGGTTCAAATTACCATGTGCTTGACAGTCATGACAGTGCTTTACCATCTTCGCGCAATCTGTTTCCATGGTTGACCAGTAAAAACCTTGTCTTACTATCTTGCAGGACAGATTCAACCCGTTCATATGCGGACCATATACCCCGGCGTGTACCTCTTTCATTACATGTTGAGCTTCTTCCTTTCTTCAACACTTCAACTGAATACCGTTTGCCTGCCTCTTGTACAGTTCCCCTCTCAAAGTCACATACTGGGCCGCTAACTTCTGAATGGCTATTCTGTCTTTTCTGCCCGCCCCTTCCGGGAATTCACCATGTTCCAGATACCTCTGAATGTCATAATACCAAGGTTTACCGTCGTCAACCTCAACTTCCAGAATTCTTTCTATCTCATAAGCAGGTTTACTGGCTGTTGTTAGTACCAACGGTCTCATCACTAACTTCTCTGGATTTTCCCAAGTCGCTGCTAGTGTAGCCAATGCTTCTACCATCTGATTTTCTTCTCTCGGTAGGTGTTGAAACTTACACTCGGGGATAACCTGTGCCAATTTTCTGAGGTGAAAAAGGTAAGGCTTCAACCGTTCTTTCTTCAATTCCCATTCTCCTCGCATCTGCTGGACTACCAACATAGAATCTCCGTAGATTTCCACACTCTCTGCCTTCAAGGCTATCAATGCAGTCAGCCCGAAAGCACATGCTTCATATTCTGCCATGTTGTTAGTCACCCTGAATGTCAATCTCTTGGCCAACGGCACAGTCTCTCCCTCGGGGGTCACTATCACGATCCCGATTCCGGCTCCCTTGTAATTCACTGCCCCGTCAAAATACATCTTCCATCTCTGAATTGTTATTGCTTGGATCTCTTCATCTGGAAATTCAAACTTATACTGATCCCCCTCAACAGGTTGCAATGCCAGAAACTCCGCTACTGCTCGCCCCTTAATCACTTTGGAGGTGAGATACTCAATGTCAAACTCTGTCAACAATACCAACCATCGGCCCAGTTTTCCCACTAGTGAAGGCACTGAATGAAGATATTTCAGAGGATTATCCTTTGCCACTACCTGGATCTTGTACGACTGGAAATAATGCCGCAACTTTCTGGAAGCCCATACCACTGCAAGACATATCTTTTCAACTTCCTGATACCGAGCCTCATATGAAAGCAGCTTCTTACTCAGATAATACACTGCATGTTCTACCCCTGTCTCATCTGCCTGCACCATCATAGCCCCAAGTGCTTCTGATTCTATAGCCAAGTACAATATCAAAGGTCTGCCCGGTCTCGGAGGTTTCAATACAGGTGGCTTTACCAAGTACTCTCTGATTCTGTCGAAGGCGGTCTGACACTGTTCATTCCATCTCACTGGCTGATCTCTTCTCAACAGTTTGAAGATAGGCTCACATACCGATGTCAACTTGGCAATAAACCGACTGATGTACTGAATATTCCCCAAGAATGCTCTGACTTCCTTTTCTGTCTTCGGTGCAGGCATTTCTGTGATTGCCTTGATCTTTTCGGAGTCCACCTCTATTCCGCCCATCCCCACTGTATGACCAAGCAATTTCCCTGATGTCACCCCAAACACACATTTCTTGGGGTTAAGCCACAGATTATATCTGTCAACTCTCTGAAGGAACCTCTCCAATGCCTCAATATGCCCAACTATTGTTTCCGATTTCACCATCATGTCATCCACATACACCTCAATCTCTTTGTGCATTAAGTCATGGAAAAGTGTAGTGGCCATCCGGTGATAAGTAGCTCCCGTATTCTTAAGCCCAAACGGCATTACCTTGTAACAATAAGTACCCCACTCGGTAACAAATGCAGTCTTGTGTTTATCTTCCTCAGCCATGAGAACCTGATTGTAACCTGAAAACCCATCTGCAAATGAATACATAGCGGATAAAGTCGCACTATCAACCAGAACATCTATATGCGGCAAAGGGAAATCATCTTTCGGACAAGCTTTATTGAGATCTCTGTAGTCTACACACATTCTGACCTTCCCATCTTTCTTCGGCACCGGTACTATGTTAGCCAACCATTCAGGATATTTTACCACTTCCAGGAACCCCACATCTATTTGTTTCTGAACTTCCTCTCTGACTTTCTCAGCCCATTCTGGTCTCATCCGTCTGAGTTTCTGCTTTACTGGCCTCATATTTGGATAAGTTGGTATTGTGTGCTGAGCAATGCTTCTGTCTACCCCAGGCATGTCCTCATAGGACCAAGCAAACACTTTGGCATATCTGACCAACACTTCTTCTAGTTTCTCCCTCTCTTCGGAGGTTACTTCACTTGCAATCAAAATTTCTTTGGGGTTCTCAAGTGTACCCAAGTTAAATGCAATAGTTCTGGCTGAACTGATGTCAAATATGCTTGATTCATGCAGAGTAAACGGAAATGACTCAGGCAAGTAAGCAAAAGAAATGTCTTTATTATTGGATAATGCGGAAGTACATTCAAAATCAGGAAGGTAAATGTCTTCATCATCTATAGACACTTCTTCCTTTGCAATCAGGTCTTCCTCAGGCTTCTCATCCTCCTCTTCCAGAGTCAGGCTCTCTAACTTCATCAGCTCTTCTTCCCAAATCTCTGTTTCCTCAGTTCCTTCAGTCAGCGGTTTCTCACCCAACAAATCCTGGAAGATCTCAAACCCGGGTACCACAATCCCATTGACTTCCACAGGTTCAGGCTCTCCTGATACCCTGAAGCTTTCACTAAGCACTCCATCAGTCTCAGGCCCTTTTTCTTGACATTTGGCTTTTCTTCATCAGATCTGTACCCCAAACCTTTCCGAGTAGTCTGTCCTCTGAAATCTGGCAATCTTGAACCTTTTCCCGGCTCAAAATTCATCTTCTCCATAATCCTAGCCACCCTAGGATCCACCCATTCCTCGAAGGTAGCTGACACTTGAAACCTTGTGAAGGTTGTATCTCCAAGGCAGCCACGGCATTATCTAACTCACAGCCCGGATGGTAACAACTTCTCCCTCATACGGGAATTTGATCATCTGATGCAAAGTGGAAGGCACGCCCCCAAGTTTGTGAAACCAAGGCCTTCCCAACAATAAGGCAAAAGTGGCTGGGATGTCCAACACTGTGAACTCAACCTCATCTTCAATTGGTCCTACCTTGACCATAGCCACAAAGGTACCCTCAACTCCCCTTTTACTGTCATCATAAGCTTTAATAGTCATACTGGAGGGGTCCAAGTCTGTTGCTTTCATACCCAATCTTGCCAGAATTTTCAACGGACACACATTGATGGACGAACCGTCATCCACCATCACACATGAAGTTTTCTTGCCCCTCACCTCGGCCCTAATAAATAGAGGCATGTTATGATTTCGTCCTTCCACCGGGAGTTCATCCTCAGAAAAAGATATCTGTAAAGCTTCTTTCTGAACTGACCCAACAAACATTGCGGGGTTAGCATCCTCTGGTACCACAATCTTGCTCAAAGCCTCAACCATAGCCTGCCTATGCTCCCGAGATGCACATAACAGTTCCCAGATACTCACTTGTGCTATAGTCTTCCTCAATTGCCTCAGCACTATATCATCTTCAGTATTTTCTGCAGTCTCAACCACTTCTCTACCATCTGTCAAAGCTTCCTTACCCTTTTCCGTCATATCATTGTAAAAACGACTGCTACGTGTCATTCCCCTTACTTCTTCCTCATCACTGCTAGAGAAATCAAGCCAGAAGTTTTTCCCCTGCTCAAACTCATCCTCACTAGTGCTATCCCAGATTCCCAGGCAAACGGCTTGAGGGTGAAAGGGTTTCAGGACAAGGTCTTCTGGGAGGCCAGAATTGATCATGTAGGCTGGTGGTGGTACGGCACGGTAGTTGGGTAAGGGGTTTCTATGTGTGTCAGGCTGTTCTGTTTCTGGGTTGGGTATTTTCTTGGAGTCTATTAGGTCTTGGATTTCATGGCGGAGTCGGGCGCAATTGTCGGTGTCATGGCCTTTTTGTTGGTGGAAGTGGCAGTAAAGGCTTAGGTTATAATGTGATGGTAGGGGATTGGGTAATGTTTTGGTATCCATGGGTTTTAAGAGCCCTTGCCTCTTCAATTTCTCTAGCACCTTAGACATGGGTCTTCCCAAGTTGGAAAACTGCCTGTTCCGGATAGCAGCAATTTCAGCAGAAACGGGCTTTGTTCCCGATGTTCCCCCAATGGGCCTCCTGTTCAGACCATAGAATTTTCTATTCTCGGCCTCTTCTTCCTCAATATCCATGACAGTTTCCCTCAACTGCCGAAAGTCCGCAATCATGGAGGTCATCCTCCTCAACTTGCTGTAAATGGAGGGCTTGGTGCCCTTGATAATCATCTTAATCTGATCTTTCTCCGAAGGCCTAGTCTGAATTTTCAGTAACTGACCCCTCCACCGGTCCACATACTCCTTAAAATTCTCCTCCGCTTTCTGCTTAACATTCTCCAGATCACGGAGTGACAGATCAATCTCCAAGTCAGTGACATATTGCTTCAGGAAAGCATCGGCCAACTCCCTCCAATCTTCCTTTACTTTCTTCTCCAAACTGTGGTACCATACCACGGGAGCTCCTTCAAGAGACATTCCAAACATTTTCTGTACATGGCGCTGAGATAAGCAAACTGAACTCATGACCGATACAAACTGTCGGAGATGCACCCTCGGATCCCCATTCCCGTTGAACTTAGCCATATCCGGCATCTTGAACTGTGCCGGCAACTGTTCCTCAAAAGTCAATGTGTCATAATCCAGCAAATCCTCATTCTTACCCCTCATCTTGTGGGTAACCGACTCAACCTGATCCCGAAGTTTCTGTAACTCTGCCTGAGACCCAGATACTCTGCCAGCTGCATACTCTGCCATATCATCAAAAGTGGGGGTATCATCCCCTAATCTGTTCGGAGGTTCCTCTGGTCTTGCATCCCCAGAACTACCCCCAGCACGAGACCCGGCTATACCAGCCACAACAGTAGTCAAAGCCTGCAATTGTTCAGTGACTTTGGCAAGACTGTTCTCTAACTGATCCATACGGGACACCTCATTATCGGATTCACTCATACTTGTTCTTTTAGTGAGCCTTGTCCCATTCTCTAACCCAAACGGTATCTATGTTGTCTTTTCGAGACATAGACGGTGTTAACATGATATATGGATGCATGAGATGCATGTAACATATAGCATACTAAATTAAATAAAATTCTCAAAAAAATCGGCCTATTATCATTTTAGAAGCTTTTGGGACAACTGTCATAAGAGTGAACCCGTCCTAGTTTAAATGGCCCAACGAGTTCATGTCTTATGGCAAAGAGCCCAACTAAATCCAAATGATAATGCTCCGAACACAAGCACAAGGTGGCCCACCAACACTTAGACGCCTTTGGCCCCATAGTCATGCAATACATCATTGTCCCAGTTTAAATGGCCCAACAAGCCCACATCCCATGACAAATGGTCCAATGGATCCAAACGATGATGTTCCCAAACACAAGCATAGAGGGAGATAATGCAAACATGACATAATAATTTTTACATAATGGCCCATCAACATTTCAGAAGCCTTGGGCCTAATAGTCATACAGTACGAACTTACCCCAGTTTAAATGGCCCAGCAAGCCCGCATTTCTGACAATAGTCCAACTGCATCCAAATGAGGATGGCCCATAAGCACATTCTCAAGGAAAAATTGTTACTTTAACCATACAAATCGGTCTAGGGGTGGATTTGTAAGAGTATGGACAAAGGCTCTCACTGGCGAAGGATAGCCCACAACTAGGTCTCCCCACTCAAGGGTTCAAGCGACCAAGTGAGCGCATTCCTTTTTATACACTAAGGTACGTGCCAATGAGCTATGGTGTGTGACGGACTGTCAAATGAATTTCCCGTTGTAGATTCCCTAGAGGGAAGGTGGAGCGAGGCTCACTTAAGTACCCAAAGCCTCTTAGGCTCTTATCGCTTGGTGTCAGGAATAAACAACGAGTCCTCCAAATTAGTCCATCACAAAGGCTACGAGTAGATGGCCATATAGGTGTCTTCACAGCTTTTCCTTCTAGAAAGGTAGTGAGTGAAGGAAGACACCAAACCATTACCTAGCCTCAAAGTGCCCTTGATTAAACCCCCACTTATCCACTATAGACATGGCCAATTAAAATATAAATCCACTCATTACAAGACAATATTTCGGGGCCAATTCTCTATCCCCAGTGGAGTCGCCAGACTGTAGACAACAGGACCTGGGCGACGCCGTTTCTAGGCTCGCGGCACTAGTTGGGAAATACTAAATAATATGGAGTCGCCACCCGGTGTGAACCGGGACAAAGATTTAAGGCCGCACTCACCCCTCGCAAGGGAAGACCTCAAACCATTGGGTTCGGAATGGTCCCTTACTTATGTCACTTGTAATGAAAGGATTTATGTAATAATTTAATCAAGCTTAAGTAACACTTATTTCCAAGAGTATCATGCTTCTAAATTTTCATATGCAAAATAAAACTTATGTACACGTTTCACATATATCTTACATTTAAAATTGCATGCTTAACATATATCAAAATAGCAACGAACATACAACTTCATTTGCATATTACATTCAGGAAAACACAAGCACATATATTAACCATACAAGCACACATATGGGCACTTTTCCAAGTGGTACGTGGAATTGTATCCCAAGTACAGACTGCACTACCGTCCATTCGGAATCGGCTACAGAATTTACGTCTGGGTTTCCATCCGATATACCGCAAGAAATAATACTCAAATGTTATCACGACATAAGCATATGAACTGTAATACATTAACATATTTGTATTCATGCATGTGGGGACAGCTACTAGGAAAATTATGCATGAAATCTAATGAAGAGGACTCAATTCAGTTGGTGCGCGTTCGTATAGCGTTCTTAAACGCGTTCGAACGGTAAACAGAAGGTTTGCGTTCGTATGGCGTTTGATAACGCATTCGAACGGAAATGAAACAGAATTCTCACGTTCGTATGGCGTTTGTGAACGCGTTCGAATGGAAATGAAACAGAATGCTCACGTTCGTATGGCGTTCGTGAACACGTTCGAACGGAAATGAAACAGAATGCTCACGTTCGTAAATGCGTTCGAACATAAGCAAGACCTGATGCATGACAAGGCAAAATACATGCGCGTTCGAGTTGCGTTTGTAAACGCGTTCGAACGGGAACAGACCTGATGCATGAAATGGGACGTAATACATAAACGACAAAATAAAGGGGGGGCGCGGCGAAGTACTGCCGTAAAGGTGGCCTTTTGGGGCTCTTGATCTCTCAAAGAGAGGACCTTTAGACCATCATACTAAGCCCATGCGCTCGACTGAATCATGCATACATAGAATGAAAAGCAATAATATTAAACATAGTGTGCCCGATTGAACGTATCTTGTATCCAACCGAACACACATCAACCGGCGCGGCAAAGCCTCATGGTAAAGGGCTTTAGCCCCTCCCCATAGGGGATCTCACATCGCACTTACTAAGCCCATGCGCTCGGTTGAGTCATGCATACGAAAATAAAGACAATCATATCAAACTAAGTATGTCCGATTGAACGTATTTCGCATTCAACCGAACACACATCAATTGGTGCGGCAGAGCATCGTGGTGAAGGATTTTAACCCTCCAATTAGGGAACCTTTCATCGCACTTACTAAGCCCATGCACTCGATCGTATCATACGGGAATGAACAACATGCAGAATTTAAATGACAAGAATTAAATAAACCAAAGCAACACAAAACAAGAGAAGGTGTCGTTTACTCAAGTGGTACATGGAGTTCTGTCCCAAGTACAGACCGCACTACCGTCCATTCGGATTCGGCTACGGAATTTACGTCTGGGTTTCCATCCTATATACCACAAGAGACAACACTCTTCCATTCATCTAATACCCACAACACACATCATACACACAACAAATGCCACAAATACAGAAAATATAATCAAAATAAATGACCGGAAATTAAATAAGAATGAGTGTGAAAGATACCCTCAGGTCTAACCTTTTAAGCTGTCTCCCGACTCGCGTTTCACGAAGATCGGAAGGGGTAATGCTCCGCAACTCTTCTGGTTCACTGGTTTGCTTCTTCCAAATTCGTGGCTTCCATGTATAAAGGCATAATGATGTGTCATAAAGTCCAATAAGTCTTGTCTTGGCCGAATATTTAGTGTCGGGCTTGATTCGGCTTGATTCGTCAAAACTGCTTCTATATTGGGCTTGCGTCATTCTCATCTATTTCAATCCGATTCTTTAGGTTTGAAAGTTTCCTTGGACTTGAAGATTGAATACAAATTAACCCACAATAAGCCCAATTAAACTCTGTCGTCGATACCCTCTGGAGGGTATCCTGGATCATATCATTCTCCCTCTCTTGAAATGGATTCGTCCTCGAATCCGAACCCGGATCATAGATAGTTATGACAAAATCAATTGAATGATGATCTTGGAGTATAAATGAATCATACTTGACCACTTGCACCTGCAATGAAGAAACATAAATAGTAGAGAATGTGTTAGGTAATAATTTCACTACCACATCCACTTCAGTTTTACTCGCTTGCATGGCTTCATCATCACTCATGGCCACTATCTCAACCTTACTTGCAAAGACCTCACACAAATGCTCAACTTCACTATGTTTTTCAACCTCAAAGCACACTGTCTCACAAGTGTTTTCACTCACCATGTAACTCGCAACAACACACTCATAACTCTTGGCCTCACAAGAATTCTCACTGACTTTAGCCTCACTAATGATCTCACTCTCATTAAAACCCTTAGTCACTACTCCATTTCGTTGTCGTACATTTTCCTTTACAATAAATTCTTCAACCATCTCATTACCCATGTCATTCTCTGATGGCTCCACGCAACATACTTTATCAACATTACCATGTCTCTCACTACTCGTACTCCTATGAAAATACAACACATCATCATATGCCTGTTGTGGTGTTAAAGGAATTAGAGTAATGACTTTCCCACCATATTTGACCTTATATCTATTCTTGTCCATATCATAAGTTACCTTGTTAAACTTATACCAAGGCTTGCCCAATGATATATGTGTAGTACTCATAGGAACTACATCACAAACTACCTCATCAACATATTTTTCCCCAATAACAAAACTTACCACAACTCTATGACTAACCTCAACATCGCCAAATTCACTCATCCAAATGTAAGGTCTATCCATATGTATCAATGGTAATCCCAACTTTTCCACAAGTGTAGTACTAGCAAAATTAGTAGGATCTTTTCTGCTGATGATCATACTACACGCTCTAGAGTTGATACGACATCTCGTACGAAAGACAAAGACTAAATTATTTTGAAAATTTCTATCCATGGTCTCAAATTCTCTTTCCATCTCAAAACACAATAAAAACTAAATCAAAAACAATGTAAAGATAGAAAAATCAGACCTTGGAACCCTAAGCTCTGATACCAAATGACGCGGAACTCACTTGGAGGATTAGGCCAAGCAAACCCCTCGCAGCGGATAGAACCCCGAGAACCGCGAATTTGATTTTGTAGGAACAAAACCCTTCCAAGGCCACAAAGAAGACCCAAAAAGAACTTGTCTTTGAGAACCCTTAAGATGATTCCTTGAAGTGTTCTGCTAGCACGGAGACGCCACTAAGGTTGCCACGCCTTAGATAAGTCGATTGCATGAGATAAGGGGAATCCATCCCTTAAGCAAATTAGGCAATAGCCAAGACTTCAAATGAAGATGAAATTCGAAATTTGGTGATTAGCTTCTCATTAAGATGAAATGAGTTTTAATAGTACAATGAAAGAAACCCTAATGGGTGCAAAATGACCAAAACACCCTAAGTTGCTAACTAATGGCTATTAAATGGCCATGCCCTTAATAGACATTTAATAACAAACACAAAGTCAAAGACTTAATCAATAACAAACAAAGACTTAATAAATAACTTTGCCAAAAAAGTCTAAAGTAAAAACACAAAATCATAAAAGTCAACAAATGTGGAAAACTTTTCCAAATTTGTCTAAAGTTGTTTCCTTGCACCAAAAGTCCTCCAAATTCGTGGCTTCCATGTATAAAGGCATAATGATGTGTCATAAAGTCCAATAAGTCTTGTCTTGGCCGAATATTTAGTGTCGAGCTTGATTCGTCAAAACTGCTTCTATATTGGGCTTGCGTCATTCTCATCTATTTCAATCCGATTCTTTAGGTTTGAAAGTTTCCTTGGACTTGAAGATTGAATACAAATTAACCCACAATAAGCCCAATTAAACTCTGTCGTCGATACCCTCTGGAGGGTATCCTGGATCATATCAGTGAGGGTAAGGATCAGGGAGTGATATGCTTGTGATGTCTAGTATTTCTTGCTATAATTCTTGTGTGAATTGTGTGTATGAGCTAAAGAGATTGGAAAGAAGAGGTGGCTAGGTTAGAGGTTGTTTATATAGAGAAGGGCTAGGGCTTCACCTTGTCTCACAAGGAAGGGATTTGATTTGGTGTTGAGCAAGGAAAGTCAAAGATTGAGGGGGGGACAAATTTGGCTAGATTAGGAAGTCAAATAATCTAAATTGGTGGATATCTTATTAGATTAGGAAGTCAATTATTTTAAATTGGTAGATATCTTATTAGATTAGGAAGCCAAATATTTGATTGGTTTTAATTGGTTAAGATTGATTTTAATTAGGTATGTCTTCTTTTTAGTTTTAGCATATAATATATTCAATTTATTTATATTAGGCATGATTTTAGTTTAAGTTTGGTAAATGGTTTAAATATTTTATCTAATGTTTAATGTTTTAATTAATATTTATTTATTTAATTGGGATGTGTTTTATGGGCTTTGGGGGGCTAAATGGGCTGGGGTGTGAGGCTAGCAGTAAAACCAGAATTACCGACACCGTTCGAACGCTTACTCGAACGCGGCACGAACGTCCGCAATCTGCCTGAGGTTCGAACGAAGTAACGAACGCAGCACCAACGAAGACAGTGAACTTGTGGAATGAAATTGATGACATACTCATTCCGAATTTCCCCTTTCGACCTCCGTTTCCCGCAATATCCTTAGCTAAAAAGGTAGTGCCTCCAATTGAGACTCATCATCGGGTTTCACATGCGAAAAATGCAAATGCCTACACTTCTTTTCTTTCATCAACTTACATAGAAGTAGACAAGAAGATTGTTGTTCTTCCAGAGATCCGTGAAACATGAGAGTATATTGCAGAGTTGAAGTTTCACCCGGAAGTTACTGCTCGAGTGAGGCTGAATGTGTTTGCCAACTGAAGACAAGCACCTTGTATAACATCTACCTTCTGAATAGAAAATTGATTGAGCAACCATCGTTTCAAGGTATATGGCCTATGGTAAATGCATCATTGTAAGAGGAGATAATATTCCAATATATCAAAAACTTCTTGATAACTGAAGCCTCTAAAGTGACAGGGGCAGAATATGACCAAACTTTTGCCTAAACTGCTCATCTTACTCTATATTATTGACACATCCAATAGTTTTCCCCTTTATGCTCAAAATGACTAAACTTCCAGGCTTTTGTTGGATTCCATTTCCTCGTTGTTGCAAGTAGTTAATGTTCATATGTCCTATACTTTCCAGATAATTATCTTTTTGTGATATTGGCAGGAGTAATTTGGACTTGGACGATGCTAAAACAAGTTTACGGAGTTGCCAGTTGGAGGGTATCCTGTGTAATCTCGTGTATAGATGTATCAAGTTCAATTAACATCAGCTGGCCAATTTCTTTTTGTTATTCATCCTTATAATCTCTTGTAGAATGTAAGCTTAAACCTTTCATTGCTCCATATTCTATGTAACATCATTAACCAGTTTTGGAATTCTCTCCATCATTTTCTTGAATGTGCCAATTTTATGGGCTTGAAATACGACAATATATATTCAAACACATTGAAATGAACAACTAAAAAAAAAAAAAATCTAAAGCCAGTGCATATAAGTCTTACCCCGTGAGTGGTTGTCGGTTAATATCCATGCCACTGGTGTCTATGGGAGCATCAACATTGTGATCAGTGTTCTTTGGTTCATAAGGTGCTATGAAGATTTTCCTTCCGAATATACTGGTGGAAGGATAAAGAGATGTGAAAAAAGTATTTTCAAATATATTAGTGGATTGTTAATAGAAGATGATAAGGAAATCCAATGAGGTAAGAATCTATGGTTTGTGGTTTTACTGGCAGATTTAAAAGCAGACATAAATTTTTTTAAATTCATTGGGGAACACAATGGTAGTTCTATTGGTAGAAGAAGGTAGAAGGTAGCTAAAATTTATAGAGGAGAAGCCCGAAGCTGGGGAGCTTTAATTTACGGTAGATAGAATAGAATTTATTCACTGGCATTTTTTGCTGTCATTTTCTGGGTTTAAGGGTTTAAAGAGCGTGAAGTCCTCTGGGCGAGAAAACTAATTAAAGTTTGAAAATGAAAAGCTCACACTCGTCAACATCCTATTGTCAGGCTTACCCAATTGAACCACATGGGATCAACCTTGCCAGATGCTTAGCTAATCCATTTCAGTTGAGTAATAAATAAAACACACACTTCACTACTGAACTTCACACTTACTCCATTTCTCTCACATCAATTAGCTTTAAAAAAAGAGCTTTTGTTCTCTCACTCGTATCCTCGCCTTTCGTCATCATCATGAGGTTCAATATATTTATTCTAGTACAGTTACATTTATGCCTTATTAAATAAGATGACAAATTCTACTTAATTTGATAGAGCTTTCACGAGGTTAATGCTAGTGTTGATATTGAAGATAAAATATTCTATCAAACGTTTTTAATATTAGTATTTATGTTCACAACATTATCGTAATTTTATAATATAATATTATTTTTTGATATTAATTTATAATTTAACGTTTGTTACATAACTTATAAATTACTTTATATTCTCAATATAATATTATCTATCAAATGCATTCTTAATGTTTCAGTTTTTTCGAAATGTTGAAAATTCTATTATCAAATCATCCGATTATGACTAAATTGGAACAGATAAAATCTTCAACTGCCTCGGACTCTTACAAGAAACATACCCATGAATTCAAATCCAAGACTTGAAAAATATATCAAAAACCTTACACTACTAAACCATGGCCTTCAGAAATTTTCACCGAATGTGCACAATGTTCTTCTAGAACGTGCACTATGTACTTCTATTGTGCAGTGTGCAGCGGGAAAAATTAATTCCACTTCAATATTTTCTCTTGCTTCAGATTTTTGTTTTTATTTTTTGGATAATTGATATTTTAATTGACTTTTATTTTCCAACACATGACAACCATTAAAAAAAAGCATCTAAAGGTAGTGCATAGGAGCGGCATTGTATAGAAGTCTTACCCCTTGAGTGGTGTTGGTTAATATTCATGCCACTAGTGTCTACGGGAGCATCAACATTGTGATCGGCGTTCTTTGGTTTATAAGGTGTTGTGAAGATTTTCCTTCTGAATATACTGGTGAAGGATGAAGAGATGTGAGAAAAGTATTTTCAAATATATTAGTGGAATTGTTAAGAGAAGATGAGGAGGAAATCCAATGAGGTAAGAATCTATGGCTTGTGGTTTGGTTTGTGGTTTTACTGGTAGATTAAAAAGTAGACATAAATTTTTTTCAATTCATTTTTGAAAACAAATGGTAGTTCTATTAGTAGAAGAAGGTAGAAGGTAGCTGTAGGCACTGCATTTTTACACATAAGTCCCTATGATGAGTCTCATTTTGGAGACACTACCTTTAAAGTCACGGAGGTCACGGAAAACGGACATCGGAAGGGAAATTCAGAATAAACAAGGTTCACTGTTTTCGTTGGTGCTACGTTCGCGTATACGTTCGAACATCAAACAGATTGCGGGCGTTCGTGCTGCGTTCGCTGATGCGTTTGAACGGTGTCGGTAATTCTGGTTTTGCTGCTAGCCTCACATTAAGCCCAATTCGCCCAACCTTGGCCCACACGCCCAAACCCACTTAAAAACACATATTTAACACATGGTGAAATCAAAAACAAATCTAAAAATCACATACCAAATTAAATAAAATACTTACACAAATTAAAGAAATTGCATGCCTAATTAAAATCAATCAACAAACTAAATGCCTAATCTAAACCAATCAAATATAATCATACCAAGTTAAAATCAATCAACCAATATATTATTCCCAAACATAAAATATTGTATGCCTAATCAACATAAACTAAATATTCAACCTCCCTAATCCAAGCCAATCAAATCCCTTGCTTTCCTTGTCCAACACCAAATATTATCCCTTTTTAAATACACAAATCCTTTCCTTGTCAAGCCTAACCCTTTGCCTATAAAAAGAACCATTCACCAACCTTCTCAAGGCTAGCTAGTTCATTCACACAAAAAAGCCTCCTCTCTCCACTTTCTCTAGAGTTCACGCCCATTACAGAAAAAAAGAAGAAAAGAATCTCCAACCCTTTCCCCTAGCTCACATACAAAATACAAAAAACACACACAACAGCCCCTAACCCTTGAAATCACCCTAACAGCACCGAAACTACCCCTGAAATCAGTCCAAAAAGCAGCCCTAAACACACACCAAACAGTCCCCTAAATTACCAAAAAAAAACAGTAACCAGAACATCCCAAAAAACAGTAACTAAAACACAGCAGCAACAGAACCAACGGCAGAGAATCAGAGTCAAAAGCAGCAGCAAACGACGGAGGAAGACGACTCAAAATAGTTAGACAACGAACGAAAACAGTGAACCGGAAGAGTCGCGGAGCGATAGCCCTTCCGACGGCCGTGAAACGCGAGTCCGAGAGACGACTTAAAAGGTTAGACCTGAGGGCCCTTTTTTCATTAGTTTGTATTCGTTTCTTTATTATTGAATTTTATCCGCATGAGAGCCGTTTATGGATGCATGTTGTGGCTTGAATGAAATGGAAGAGTGTCGTCTCTTGTGGTATATAGGATGGAAACCCAGACGTAAATTCCGTAGCCGAATCCGAATGGACGGTAGTGCGGTCTGTACTTGGGATACAACTCCACGTACCACTTGAGTAAACGACACCTTCTTGTTTTGTGTTGCTTTGGTTTATTTAATTCTTGTCATTTAAATTCTGCATGTTGTTCATTCCCGTATGATACGATCGAGTGCATGGGCTTAGTAAGTGCGATGAAATGTTCCCTAATTGGAGGGTTAAAATCCTTCACCATGATGCTCTGCCGCACCGATTGATGTGTGTTCGGTTGAATGCGAAATACGTTCAATCGGACATACTTAGTTGAATATGATTGTCTTTATGTTTGTATGCATGATGTGATGCGACGCGTATGGGCATAGTATGTTGGTCTAAAGGTCCTCTCTTTGAGAGATCAAGAGCCCCCAAAAGGCCACCTTTACGGCAGTACTTCGCCGCGCCCCTTTATTTTTTTTGTTCATGTATTGCGTCACATTTCATGCATCATGTCTGTTCCCGTTCGAACGCGTTTACGAACGCAACTCGAACGCGCATGCATTTTTGCCTTATCATGCATCAGGTCTCATTTACTTTCGAACACGTTCACGAACGCCATACGAACGCGAGCATTCTGTTTCATTTCAGTTCGAACGCGTTCACAAGCGCCACATGAACGTGAGCATTCTGTTTCGTTTCCGTTCGAACGCGTTATCAAACGCCACACGAACGCGAACCTTCTGTTTACCGTTCGAAGCGTTTACGAATGCTACACGAACGCGCACACACTGAACTGAGTCTGTCTTATCATATTCATGCATAATTGCCTCTTGGTTGATCTTTCTTGTGTTATATAGCCAACCGTATCATTCGTATTCCTGCATTTATCCATTCTATGTGTTCTTGGGATGTATTCAAGCATGATTAGGCTGTTAGCATGTTATTTGGTTAATAGGTTCATGAGATAGTACTCAAACATGATTGGGTTGTTCTTAGTTTTCCATATCATAGGATTGAAATATGTTCATGAGATTACCATGTGATGTTGCATGTTGTGATGAACTTGTTGATGTATGCATATGAATCTAGAAGCATGATACTATTGGAAATAAGTGTTACTTAAGCTTGATTAAATTATTATATAAATCCTTTCATTACAAGTGACATGAGTAAGGGACCATTCCGAACCCAATGGTTTGAGGTCTTCCCATGCGAGGGGTGAGTGCGGCCTTAAATCTTTCTCCCGGTTCACACCGGGTGGCGACTCCATGTTATTTAGTACTTCCCAACTAGTGCCGCGAGCCTAGGAACGGCGCGTCGCCCAGGTCCTGTTGTCCACAGTAGCTAAAATTTATAGAGGAGAAGCCCGAAGCTGAGGAGCTTTAATTTACGATAGATAGAATAATTTATTCACCTGACATTTTCTGCTGTCATTTTATGGGTTTAAGGTTTTAAATAGAGTGCACTATATATCATAAACCATACACTACTAAAATATGCCCTTCAGAATTTTTCACCGAACGTGCATTATGTACTTCTAGAACGTGCACTTTGTACTTCTAGTGTTCAATTTCAATATTGTGCTGTCTGCAGCAGAAAAATTACTTCAATATTTCGCTTGCTTCAGATTTTTTTTTTATTTTTTGGATAATTGATATGTAAATTGACTTTTATTTTCTATCAAACATTTTTAATGTTAGTATTTCTGTTCACAACAGGGTCGTAATTTTATAATATAATATTATTTTTTTATATTAATTTATAATTTAACGTTTGTTACATAACTTATAAATTATTTTATATTATCTATATAATATTATCTATCAAATGCATTCTTAATGTTTCATTTTTTCGAAACGTGGAAAAAATTCAACTATCAAATCATCCGATTGGACTAAATTAGAACAGATAAAATCTTCAACTGCCCCGGACTCTTACAAGAAACACACCCCTGAATTCAAATTCAAGACTTGAAAAATATATCATAAACCTTACACTACTAAACCATGTCATTCAGAAATTTTCACCGAACGTGCACTATGTACTTCTAGAACGTGCACTTTGTACTTCTAGTGTGCAATTTCAATATTGTGCAGTCTGCAGCAGAAAAATTAATTCAACTTCAATATTTTCGCTTGCTTCAGATTTTTATTTTATTTTTTGGATAATTGATATGTAAATTGACTTTTATTTTCCAACACATGACAACCATTTAAAAAAAAAAGAACCTAAAGACAGTGCATATGAGCGGCAGTGCATAGAAGTCTTACCCCATGAGTGGTTGTCGGTTAATATCCATGCCACTGGTGTCTAGGGGAGCATCATCATTGTGATCAGCGTTCTTTGGTTCATAAGGTGATGTGAAGATTCTCCTTCTGAATATACTAGTGGAATGATGAAAAGATGTGAAAAAAATATTTTCAAATATATTAGTGGAATTGTTAAGAGAAGATAAGGAGGAAATCCAATGAGGTAAGAATCTATGGCTTGTAGTTTTTTGGTAGATTTAAAGTATATATAAATTTTTTTGAATTCATTTTTGAAAAGCAATGGTAGTTCTATTGGTAGAAGAAGGTAGAAGGTTGATAAAATTTATAGAGGAGAAGCCCGAAGCTGGGGAGCTTTAGTTTACGGTAGATTGAATAATTTATTCACCTGACATTTTCTGCTGTCATTTGCTTATGTGCATTTTCATTATCTTATATAGATAACAGTAACATTCCTAATTTTATCTATTTTATGGATGACTGATTAGGTTGCTACTTGCTTTGAAGGAGTTCAACTTATTTTTTGGAGTGGTAACTGGTACCAAGCTTGAAGTTGATTGATGAAGTCTATTTTGTTAAGAACTTTTGTTAGAATTTAGTTTATTTTCAGTAGGTTTAATTTGATTACATTATGACTTTGGAGACCATGCATACCATTTTGAGGTTTATTTATTATGTTGGTATGTTATTATTTTGAATCCTTGATGTGACTTTGGGTATCTTAAGACTTAAGACTTTGAGTTCGTTGATTTAATTTAATTCTATTATTTTTATTTCCTAAGTTATAAGGCAAAGCCTACTTTTGCTAGAGATGATATATCTTGTTGATGGTATTTTCAGGCATTATGGTATTTAAGCAGCACGACAGGGGTAAAAGGGTAATTCCTTTGTTGATCGAAATCATTAATGCCGACCCGACCACATGAGTGTTTTAAAGCCAACAGTAAGAGATCGAGCACTTTTATCGATAACCGACCACTTAAAGCTTGGATGATCGGGCATTATCAGATCTGTGGCAGCATTCCCGATTCAAATGACCACTGTGACCGACCCCATGAAAACCGAGCATGTGGTGAGATTTGCTCTAGAAGATAAGTCACCCTATTTTTACGGGATAAGATGATGAGTTATCCTATCTTCATGAGAAGAACTGATAAGTCAGTGTCCTAATGGGATAAAGGAAGAGAAGTTAGTTTTTGGTTAGGAATCCTTGTGGGAAAAGGAATCTGATTTCTTTGCTATTATAAATAGAAGAGGAAAGTATGTGTAAGAGGCATCAAGATCATTATCATCAGACCTATAAACAAAAAACAGATCTGGGAAGCAAGTTTGAGTAAAAAAAATATCGTTTGTTTTGTGCCCGTGGACGTAGGTTGGACCTGATCCGCCGAACCACGTTAAATCTCCTTGTTGATTGGTGCATTTTGTCTGTCTTCTGCTAAATTTGATTTTGGTTCCCCCGTAACCGAACAAATTCACTGATTGAGGGAGGATTGTCTCGGGAGTAATATTCCCACATTGCCCTGAGACCGAAATCAGCCGTCAACAGCTAGCGCCGTCTGTGGGGAATTTCAACAAAAAACAGCTCGCGTTGTAAGACGATGGCAGAAGGTGGAAATCATCAGTCGTTGGGGAGTCCGGCTACAGACTGGATGAGAAAGATGGAAGAAAGCATGAAATCCATGACGGATCGACTGGAGAGAATGGAAGGGATGAACAACGAGAAACCAGAAGCCGGAACCAGCCAAAGAAAAGGTGAAAAAGTAGAAGGTAAAAGGAATATAGACACGAGTGAAGACGATGAACCCATGAGGAGGGGCCCCTACGGGATAAAATCCATAGTCGTAGAAAATGACTCACAAACAGAGGACATTTGGGAAGAAGAAAAAGAAAGACAATCACCAGATTCCTCCTATGATAGACTTCGTGACTCCAGAGTAAAAGACGGGGAATATGGTGAGAATATACGGGAAACTTCAAAGCACAAGGAGCACCGCGCCCAAGGCAATAAATGCGAAGAGAGGCACAGAAAACGACATGGAAGCACAAGTAGCAAGATGAAGTCTTGGCTAAAGCAAGAGATGGCCAAATGTGGGTAAGCCTCAAGACTAATACAGATACCCGGGACAGCGAAGATGAATCTCACCTCACAGGAGAAATAAGGTTGGCAAAATTC
>SKCR01054330.1:0-29861 GCA_019454045.1 Zanthoxylum bungeanum | reverse complement strand
AACAAACCACAACTTGGACACGACACCGATATGGAACAAAGCCTCGTGATTAAAACACATCTTCGACGGACAAGGGCTTGACTTTGGTCAACAACCCCTGCCAATCTCGGATCTTGAGTAAGAATCACTCAATGGAAGGAAAATAAACGCTTGATATTAACGAGGGTTTTTCGTGTGCAAATTGGCTACCATTTTAATTATCTTTGTTAAGGTCTCATCATCATACACCCTTAAACATGCATTCTAAATACATAATAAAGCGAGTATGAAAATAAATAATATGATATGCGGATGGATACTTAACACATTGATCCTAGATAAAATCTCTCCTTTCTCACTCAAGCTAGCACTTGTATTACTTCTACCCATTACACTACACTTCTAAAGAAACCTCATTTACATGGAGGGGAATAGGTGAGAAGAGAATACAAAGAGAATGAAGGTGATAAGGCTGGACACACGCAGGTCCAATTTAATAAATCGAATTTATTACAACAATTTCTAAAATTGCCCCACCCATCTAATATCCATCCGATATACATTATTCATGCATCACAACCATGTATTCACACATAAGCATGTTATAAATCAATCTAATCAAATTAATTAATCTGATAATTATGTGATCATCCAATGTTCAAACAATGATTTGTTTGCTCGAGTCAAACTCGTTTTTGCGAATAAGTACTTAAAGTACGAATTCCAGAATTAAATTAAAACTACATAATAAATCCAATTCAATTTGTATTTAATTCTAATTCACTATTTAATTCCAAATAATTATCACACTTTATTAATAAACCTTTACGACTTAAATTCCAAATTAATCGTTATGGGTCTCAAAGACCGATTAATATCCAATATTAATTTAATTAAAGTCTAATGGGCTTTTAATTAATTCTTAAGGCGTGGACTTTTGGTCAACTCGAGTCAAACCGAATAACCAAAATCCAATCCGGGAGTTACCCCATAAGCGTAGAAATCAATCTTGGCCATTAGGCCCAATTAAACTTTAAAGGTCCAATAGTCACATTTGGGCTTTATGGTAGCGGTTTTGGGCCCAATTTGATCCAACCAATTTTGCCTAAACCCAACTTTGTACAACAAAGCCCAACAAGCCCAATTACAACAATTTTAAGCTCAATTTCCAAAATTAACTCAATTAATTAAATTACACAAATCCAATTTCGCAATTTAATTACCTAAAGTGTATATCATGATTAATCACCCAAATTAACATTTCTAAAACATCAATTCATACAATTAATCATGCTCATTTTCATCATCACATGTCCAACACATTTTGATTAAAATCAAACCCATATACATGCTACATTAAGTCTCGGCCAAAGGGGATTTTAATATCCAACTTTAAACCCAATCCAATTGAATCCAAATCAACATTAAATCAACATCCCCAATTGTTTTCAAGTCCTCAATTCGGCCAACACAAGCATTTTGGGGAAATTTGTTCCAAACATAATTTCATCAAATTGATCCAATCAATTATCAATTAAAAAATATTCAAGCATACTTAATCATCCAATTTCATAATTACATGCTCAAATTCATTTTACCCAATTTCATGCTAAATAACATTCTTGGCAATTTGGGGATTTTACATCCGATTCGAATTCAATCCAATTGATTTCGCAATCGACATTAAATCATCATCCCAAATGATTTCCAACACATCCAATTGTCAAAAATCAAAAATCCCAAGACATTAAATTAATTTTCAAATTCGGCCAAGGTGATAAATTTGGGGGAAAATGTTCCAAACATTATTTCAACAAATTGATCCAATCAATCCTCAATAATAACACATTTAAGCATACTAATCAATCCAATTTCATTAATCATGCTCAAAATCAAATTTGCCCAAATTTTAGCCCTAACTTTTTCATGCTTTTAACCCAAGCTCTTGATGCCATTGTTAGAGTTTCTATAGGTCCCAAGATCAAAACTCAAGCATGAAATACAAGTGAATACAACGACGAAGTTGCAGAATACTTACATCGAGCGGTTGAGAGATGATTTGGGCAACAAAAACGAACTCACTGCCCACTGCCACTGCTCACAGCAGTTCACTGTCATGGCCTCAAATGATGCGTTTTTGGTCACCAAAATCAAGCTCCAAGCTTTCCGAAATGGTTCCCGACTCATGGGGAGACTTCCCTATCACCTTCGCATTGATCTCGGAGTGTGCTAGCACTCTTGTTTTGCCACAAAACGCACTTGCTTTCCTCCATTTTCTTTTCATTTTGTTCGGCTGTTCACTCCCTCTTTGAAACCAGAAAATGGCGTGAGGAGAGGAAGAAGAAGAAGAGAGAGAGGAGGGAAAAGGTTATACGGTTTTTTGGTAAAAGGAATTGTGTATGTATTACACAAAAATGATTTTACAAAATCATTAAATCCATTTTACTTTAATGGTTTAAAAGTCAAACAAATAAAACCATTAATTCCCTCAACAACCACATCACTCAATCACATCAAGTCAATCTTGTCAAGTCACATCACTCAAAGTGACAAGTGATTTGACGCTTGATGCGACTAATGATTTGACGTGCGTGCCGCACTCGAATTCGAAATGCGAATGCGCTCGTAAATAATCTCGGGCTCGGATTCGCTAATTCTAAATTAACGAATTTTCCGTTACGTCGTAATTAAATGATTACGCCTAGCGAAGTCACTATTCACGTCGCTAACGAATTAATTCTAAATTAATTTGCTCGCCCGAATTAAAATCTAATTTTAATTCCGCGTCGAAATCCAATTTCATTTAATATATCGAATATATTAATTAATCGATTAATTCCAAATTAATCGTTCTCTCTCTTTAAATGATATTTTATCCCAGATAAAATATCTTCGCAATTAATCCCAGATTAATTTCTCTCTCATCATATTAATCCCAGATTAATAAAAGTGCGAGTCATACGTCATCGGTGAATCTTTGGGAAGCGACCCATGAGATCCTCGGATATGTTGGCAGTAAATACGGTCGTCGGTGTATCCGAATCACGTACGTACCAAGTACTACGTTCTATCGATTTACGAGACAAGGTCGACTCCTAGCAAAGCACCAAGTCTTCCCAATTCTCTGGACATATTCTTATAAGAATATTAAGATCTATATCAAGCGTAGTATACCATTGTATTGTGTGTATCGGCCCAGTATCGGATAGTCACGTGCTAGGGCTGGGGCTGGATAAGTGTCTACCCCGTCCGAAGCACATATCGGATATCTGGTAACATAGTCTCTATAATCGGATATTCATGACCTGGTCACAATATCCCGATTGGTTGCGCAACACTCAAGAGCACTAGTACCGTATCCTGCGTGACATCATCTCCACTATGACTGAAGTGATACTTCCGTCTTGACATCACACCCAATACACTACGACTCTCTGATAAACCCAGAAGTGGTGTACGCAGAACCGGTTAAAGCCATGTACCACTAAGACCAAAGTCTATCGATTATCGTAAGTATTAGCGATGTAAGTCTCAGGTTAAGACTATACACACCTACCTTGATTTCGGCCTCCCAAAGACACATAGTCATAATACCAATGGGATTCCGTGGGGTCTATCCAGATCGAAGCTGTTTCCCGTACAATCGGTGAAACACAACCTCCTATCGCACTTGCATAAATATCCAATACTTATATATATGAGAACTATGCCGTTGTGCCCTCACAACTCGCACAAGTGCAATATTATCCTATTCCGCATTATCGATGTCCAGTCTCGATAATACTCCGGCTAGGGATATTTAATGATTAATCCTTCGGGGACTGATACTGTCTCATATCATTCTCAGTCCAGGAACTAATCACAAGGACCTCTCTTCATTTATATATCTAGGGTGATCTATTCACAAATGATGAGAGTGCAATTTCCTTGTCACATAGTTAATTTGCTACAACAACACAATGATCTGTGCAAATAGTGACGCTATGGGTCATTTTGTCCAACAATCTCCCACTTGGCACATAGCCAGTCACTCAAGTGTCGTACACCCGAACTATGTATGGTTCGTTCAAATTGCTGAGGAAAGATTTTCGTCAGTGGATTTGCTTCATTATCGTCTGACGCGATTTACACGATCATCACATCACCACGATGTATGATCCGAACGAAGCAGATGAATATCGAAGTATATATATGGATCGTCGATGAGACCTTTAATTCCTTAGCATGTGCTGACGCCTAGCTCAGCTGCTATCAGAACTATATCTAATCTAATTAGATTTATTATCGATCCAAATGGCTTCTATTGCTGCCTCAGCTGCAGCAATAATCCGCATTTGTTGTTTATTCGGTAACAGTTATCTTGCTCGGAATATTTCCAACTCACTGTCCCAGTGTTCAAACTTTATAGTACCACAATATTTAATTGTTTGGAAACTTGCAGCGGTGATCCCAGTCACTTCAAGTTCTCCTTCTCAATAGTTTAAGACAACATCTTTATATGTGGCATTGTCGTCTAGGACACATTAACAAGACTCGCATATCCACACTTTCGAAGAGTGGGTACTTGGACGGATTTGATCCTAATTCATATGATGTCTGCGAATCTTGTCTTTTAGGCAAAATGCCTAAATCACCTTTTAGTAGTAAAGGTGAACGTGCCACAGAACTGTTAGCCCTCGTTCATAGCGACGTATGCGGGCCCATGTCTAGCCAGGCTAGAGGTGGATATCATTACTTCGTAACCTTTACGGATGATGCATCTCATTATAGTTATGTGTATCTAATGAGACACAAGTCGGAAACTTTTGAGAAATTCAAAGAGTTTCGACACGAAGTAGAAAAACAAACAGGCAAGAGTATTAAGACATTGCGGTCGGACCATGGTGGCGAGTACTTAAGTTATGAGTTTCAAGATTACTTGAAAGAATATGGTATTCTTTCACAGTGGACTCCTCCTGGAACACCGCAATTAAACGGTGTGTCTGAACGGAGAAACCGTACCTTGTTAGACATGGTAAGGTCGATGATGAGTCGTACTGAACTACCAATATCCTTATGGGGATACGCATTAAACAGTGTAGTACTTATTTTGAATAAGGTTCCGTCAAAGTCTGTTGAACAGACTCCATATGAGATATGGACAGGGAGGAAACCAGGTTTCTCTTTCCTGAAGATTTGGGGATGCTGGGCATATGTTAAACGTTTGGAAGGTACCAAACTAGAACCCAAATCAGATAAATGCCTTTTCGTGGGATATCCTAGGGAAACCAAAGGATAATACTTCTATCACCCACAAGAGAACAAAGTATTTGTTGCTCTACATGCATTTTTCCTTGAGAAGGAATTCCTAGATGCAGTGGTAAGTGGGAGGAAAGTGGAGCTCGATGAAAATCATAGTGATACTGTTCCTGGCAATGAATCAACGACGGAACATAAACAGACCATCCGGGATGAGTCTGTACCACAATCTTCATATACACAAGGACCGCGTAGGTCGGAGAGAGTCAGGACAGTACCTGAGAGATATGGGTTCCTGATCTCGCCTCATGTAGATATTAATCTTATTGAGGATAATGAACCGGCTACGTATGAAGAAGCAATACAGAATATTGATTCCGCTTTATGGCAAGAAGCCATGAAGTCCGAGATGGATTCCATGTACGCCAACCAAGTTTGGACACTGGTTGATGCACCAGAAGGCGTAAAGCCTATTGGATGCAGATGGATCTTCAAGAAGAAGACCGACATGGATGGCAACGTGCAAACGTACAAAGCTAGGCTTGTAGCAAAGGGGTATCGTCAACAATATGGTATTGATTATGAAGAAACTTTCTCACCCGTTGCCATGATTAAATCCATTCGGATAATGCTTGCAATAGCTGCATATTTCGATTACGAGATATGGCAGATGGACGTTAAAACCGCTTTCCGTAACGGAAACCTTTTGGAGGATGTTTATATGCAACAGCCTGACGGTTTTATCGTACCTAGACTTGCAAACAAGGTTGTAAGTTAAATCGATCCATTTATGGATTGAAGCAAGCATCACGGTCATGGAATCAGCGTTTTGATGAGATCATAAAAGAATATGATTTCGTGCAAAATGCTTATGACCCTTGTGTATACAAGAAGGTTAGTGGGAGAACACTGACTTTTATTGTCCTTTATGTCGACGACGTATTGCTTATAGGCAATGACATTCCCATGCTAACGTCGGTGAAAGCTTGGCTTTCATTAACATTCTCCATGAAAGATCTGGGAGAAGCAGCCTTTATTCTGGGAATAAAGATCTACCGGGATAGATCTAGAAAGCTGCTTGGACTCTCCCATAGTACATATATTGACAAAGTATTGAAGCGATTCAACATGGATCAATCCAAGAAGGGATTGATGCCAATGTCACGTGGTATCCTTCTATCTAAGGACATGTGTCCTAAGACTAAAGAAGAGAGAGATAACATGAGTCGGATACCGTTCGCCTCGGCAGTCGGATCGATCATGTATGCCATGATATGTACGCGACCTGATGTGTCATATGCTTTGAGCATGTGCAGTCGCTTTCAGGCCGATCCAGGTGAAGGTCACTGGATGGCAGTTAAGAATATCCTTAAGTATCTTAGACGAACTAAGGATGCTTTCTTAATTTATGGAGGTGGAGAACTTGAGGTATCTGGGTACCCGATGCAAGTTTCCAAACCGACAAGGACGACTTCAAGTCACAATCGGGGTACATTTTTTGTTTGAATAACGAACAGTGAGCCGGAAATCTTCCAAGCAAGATACTGTTGCCGATTCAACAACAGAAGCGGAGTATATCGCTGCGTCGGAAGCAGCAAAGGAGGCAGTTTGGATCCGAAAAGTCCTGATTGGATTAGGAGTAGTTCTGTTAGCAGCTGAGCTAGTGCCATTGTATTGTGACAATAACGGGGCTATAGCACAAGCTAAGGAACCAAGGTCTCATCAACGATCCAAGCATGTTCTTCGGCGTTACCATCTGATTCGTGAGATTATACATCGTGGCGATGTAAAAGTCGAGAAGGACGCATCGGATGACAACATAGCAGATCCGCTGACGAAGGCTGTTCTTCAGCATGTGTTTGAACGACATATACATAGTTCAGGTATTAGCTGCTTGAGTGACTGGCTATAGGCCAAGTGGGAGATTGTTAGACATTATGACCCATAGCGTCACTGTTTTGTAAATGATATTGTATTATTGTACGAAATTAACTATGTGATAATGAAATTGCCTTTTGCCGTTTTGTAAATTATTTACTTTGATATATTAATGGCAAAAGACCATATGATTAGTTCCGTATTGAGATGATATGAGACAGTATCAATATAAAAGGTTTAATCATAAATATCCCTAGTCGGAGTATTATCGAGATCGGACATCGATAATGCGGAATAGACTAGTATTGCACTTGTGCGCGTTGTGATGGCACAACGGCATAGTTCTCATATATTTAAGTATTGGATACTTATGCAAGTGCGATAGGAGGTTGTGTTTTACCGATGGTACGGAAAACAGCTTCGCTCTGGATAGACCCCGCGGAATCCCATTGGTAGTATGTCTGCGTGTCTATGGGAGGCCGCATCAGGGTAGGTGTGTAGACAACAGGAAATCGGTGACGCTGTTCTAGGCTCGCGGCCTAGTTGAGAAGTACGAAATAACATGGAGTCGCCACCCGGTGTGAGCCGGGAAAATGAGATTTAAGGCCGCACTCACCCCTCGCAAGAGAAGACCTCAAACCTTTGGGTTCGGAATGGTCTCTTACTTTATGTCATCTTGTAATGTTTGTGATTTGTACAATATTAATCAAAACTACTTAACATACATGTACAATGATAATTCAACCTAATTCACATTCATAAAAATAAATCTTACATTTAAATTTACATGCTTCGAAAATGAGTTTTCATAACATAACAAATACAAAAATAAACATGTGGGCCAGTAACTTGGCCACTATTAATGTAGGACCTCGCATACCCGATTAGACGTATCTGACGTCAACCGAATACGCCGCGTCCGTAACAGTAAAGTAACAAAGGGTGCCCTCAGGTCTTACCTTTTAGTCGCTGTCTGGGAGTGCGTTCCGCGGTGCCGGAAGGGGTTATCATTCCACTGTTCTCCCTGATGCGCTTTTTCCGCTGTTTTGTCCGGGTTCGTCATTTTCACTGTTTTGTCCGTTTTCAACGGATCGGCTGTTTCTGCCGTTTTCACTGTTTTCACCCGCGGTTACAGTTTACCGTTTTATCTGTATTCTCACAGTTTCAACTCGCCGTTTTTGCCGTTTCACTCGTTATTTCCTCTTGTCATTTTTTGTATTTTCTTTCCATTTTTACTCGCTGTTTTTAACTCAAATTCTCTCTGTTTTTAAATCCAATTTTTATTCTCTCTCTTGGGTAATTTTTGGGTTATTCCGGGACGATTCCTGGGTTATTTTCTGGGCTGTTCGGCGTGAAGTTGCTGAGTGTTTGGGGGAGTCTTACGTGTGCATGGGGCAGCTGTTACGTGAGGGTTTGGCTGGTGTAAATGGGCTGAAGTGTATATTTTGTTGGCTGTTGCGTGAATTTGATTGTTGTTAAGAGTACAGGTGGCTTGCGCTTGATGGAGGGTTATATGAGGGCTCGTGAGGTGTCGTGAAAGTGGTGATGATCTGCTGAAGTTGAATAAAGGGGGGGCAAGTGACGTTGTTGAAGGTTAAGGCTACGTTGGACTGTTTTGATGGGTACGTGGGCTGTGTGTGGTGTTGTGGGGCTAGATTTTAAAGTGTATGGCTCGTGAGGGGGCTTCACGTGAGTTTAGCTTTGTGGGCAGTTTTGGTACGTGAAATGGGGCAGTTAATTACGTGATCTGGTTTTCTATTTAGCTGAGGGTTACGTGGGGTGGCTGGTTCGTGAGTGAGTAGTGCTGAAGGGCCTGTGAAGACTCTTGGTACGTAGAGGCTATGTGGTCGTGGTGAGGGTTAGGTGAGTGGTGCTCTATTGGAGGCTTCAGGACGTATGGGTGGCTAAGGGTTTTTGGTTCATGTTTACATGGTGAGAGGAGTGAACTGAGGGAGGGGTTTCACGTGGATTGCTTTAGCGTGTGGTGATGGTCTTTGATCACTTGGTCAGTGAGCAGTGGCGAGAGGTTGAGTGAAGTCTTGGTGAAATATAGTGTTTAAGGGCTGGTTTCAATGGCAGTGGCGTGAGGCCAGGGCAGGTTGTGGGACGAGAGAAGGCCTTATGGTCCCCCTGTATGTCTCGATGGCTCCTGTTTTTGATGAAGGGCTGCTTTAGCGTGGAGAGGACTCTGTATGTGTCAAAAGGGTCAAGGTGAGCGTGAAGGTTGGCTGAGGGCTGTAACATGTGATGAGTGTTTGTGGCTTAAGTGAGGGCACGAGCGCCGTGAGCTGTGTCGAAGGCTTGGGGGTGTGTTTGCTGTGGACGTGATCTAGGCTCTGTGTATGGGTTCTGTGAAGGCGTGAAGATAGGGAGATGATGGAGAGCTATATGTGTTGCTTGAAGAGAGTGAAGCTGAGTGTGCTCATGGAGTGTGCATGACTGAGGGAGATGATAGTCCTGGACATGTCAATGGGAGCCGTGTTTGTTACGTGGAGTTAAGGGCTTTGAAGGTGATGATCATTTTGTGGTTGATGATAGATGATTCTTGATCTCCTGAAAGTGAGCCGTGTGGACCATGAAGGGAGGTGATGAACCGTGATCAAAGGGAGAAGAATGGGCATGGTTTGAGGCAAATAATGGAGTTAATTCCGTGATTGATGGAAGAAGATGATTGAGGTGAGCTTTTTGGTGAGTGATGGGAAGGGTTGTTGAAAATGGTGGATTTTTGTTTGTTGGTTTGTTGTGTGGAGTTGGCATTTCTTTTTGAGTGGGGGAGATTCACGTGGGTGAGATGGAAGTTGTTTGTGAATGAAGGTGAAAAGTGGGGTTTTGATTATTGAAAGTTTGAAAGGTGGCAGGGAGAAGGTGACAAGCGGGAGAGAGAATAAATTAAAAAAAAAGAGGGGAAATGTTGGGTATGATGACCGAAAATTAGGAGTGATTTGTTGGTGGTTTTGGATTTGTTATTTTTGTTAAAATTATTATTTAATTGGTTGGTAATTTTTAATGGCTTAATTTAATTCAAATTATTTTAATTGGTTGGTAGATTTTAATTTTGCATGGAAAGTTAGAGAGAGAGAAAATGTGTAAGAAAGAGCGAGGATAAAGGTTCCGAGCGAAGGATAATTTTGAAATGGAAAAAGGCGACGACGAACCCGAAGCAAAACGAGCGAATAAAATCCATCAAAAAGTCAATTCTTGACTTAGTCCTTTCGGTGTCCGCTTCCCGCGACTCCCGCGACTTAAAAGAGACTGCCTCCGTACGAGGCTCATCATTGGGCTAGTATGCAAAAATGCAATGCCTACAAGGTGTATATGGTCTTAACCTGAGACTTGCATCGCTAGTACTTGCGACAATCGTTAAACTTTGGTTTTGGTGGTTCGGGGCTTTAACCGGTTCTGTGTACACCTCTTCTGGGTTTATCGAGAATCGTAGTGTACTGGATGTGATGTCAAGATGGAAGTGTCACTTCAGACATATGGAGATGATGATCACGTAGGATACAGAACTAGTACTCTATAAAAGGTTGCAACCGTCGGGACAATATAACCAGGTCAGGATTGTCCGATTTAAAGAGACTAGTTGTTTGATGTCCGATATATGTTTCGTACGGGGCAGACACATTCCAGCCCCAGGCCAAACATGTGATCGTCCGATACTGGATCGATGTACGCAATACTACGGTATACTACACTTGATAAAGATCTAATATTCCAATAAGAATATTTCTGGAGAATTGGGTAGGCATGGCGCTTTGCTAGAAGCCAACCTTGTCTTGTAAATCGGTAAAAACGTAGTACGAGGTACGTACGTGTTCGGATTATCCAACGACCATATTTACTGCCAACATATCCGGAGATCTCTTCGGTCGCTTCCTGAAGATTCACCTATGATGTTTGATTCGAACTTTATTAATCTTGGATTAATTACAGAGAAACTTTATCTTAGATAAAATGCCTAATTAGGAGAGAGAACGATTAATTTGGAATTAATCGATAAAATAATATATTCGATATATTAAACGAAATTAGATTTTGACGCGGAATTAAAATCGGATTTTAATTCGGGCAAACGAATTAATTCGTTATCGATGTGAATAGTAATTTCGCTAGGCATAATTATTTAATTTACGTCGCGACGGAAATTCGTTAATTCAAAATTAGCGAAACCGAGCCCGAAAGTGTTTGCGGACACATTCGTATTTTTAAACGAGTGGGACCCGCAAATCACATCGCGAAGTCTCATCACTTGACACGACTAGTTGATGGATGTATCTAGTCACCTTTATTGGATGATACATTGTCACTATTCTCAATGTAAGTAGGTGAGGCCAGGGAAAACTTTTTCTCATTTTTGGAGGGATATTTACCAAATTTTTTTGGTAATTGTTATCTCATCCTTCACGGTTTTGGAAACAAGAAAGAGAAAAACAAAAGAAAACCAAAAGCCTCTCTCCCTCTTCTTCTTGCTCACGCCGTGAGCTTCAACAAGGCAAGAAAAATTGTTTTTCATCCTCTCCATTTTGCTAGCACAATGAAGGATCAAAGGAGGTGATAGGGAAACAACCTTGGACCTTGGAATACTAAATGACTTAAAGCTTCTTCTTTATTTCTCCTTGGCCGAAAGTTTCCTCCTTGAAGACTCAAGGATTTTCTTCATCATTTTTCGTCACAAGCTTTGTAAGTATGATTCCGCCATGCTTCAAGCTTTGCATGTATAAATCGTGTGTTTCATTGGCTTATACTTTCTTTGGGACTAATAGTAGAAACCTACAATCGTATCACGGAGCCATGTTTAAGCATGAAATACATTAGGGTTAATTTGGGGAAAATTGATTGAAGCATGTTCTTGTGAAATTTGATGATAAAGTATGCTTATATGTATGTTATATGATATTATACATGATCAATTTTGAGAAAAATGCATTGGATGATTTTTCCCCAAAATTGTTGCTTTGGCTGAATATGGAGGTCCTTGCTCTGAAGCATGTTCTTGTGAAATTTTATGATAAAGAATGCTTATATGTATGTTATATGATATTATACATGATCAATTTTGAGAAAAATGCATTGGATGATTTTTCCCCAAAATTGTTGCTTTGGCCGAATATGAATGTTCTTGCACTGGATTGTAATTTTTTGTTTACAAGTTCATTAGATGACTTAAAACATATACGGGACTTAGATTAGTGATTCAATCGGATTGAAAAACAAATCGAACCAAAAATCCCTCTTGGCCGAATGCAATATGGCATGTTAAAGGACTTGATTTTTTTGTTCAAATAAATGTTGGACATGTGTTTTGAACAAGTGATGATTAATAAATTAAATTGGTGTTTTGGAAATATTTGGTTTAATGAATTAATCATGGATTTACACTTTAATTAATTGAAATTTAAAATTTGGAATATTAAAATTTAATTAATGGGCTTAATTGTAAAATTGGGCTTGTGTTATTATATTTGGGCATAATGGGCTTGGTTGGGCCAAGTAGATTTGGGCCAAAAGGATTGGATCCAATTTGAACTTAAATCACTCCATTAAGTCCAAATATAGTAAAATGGGCTTTAATGTTTAATTGGGCTTTATGGGCTTGAAATTGATTTTATGGCATTTAAGGGTGATTCCTTATTTGGGCTTGGTAATTGGGTTTGACCCACATTGACCAAAGCCCAAGCCTTAATAAATCAATTGAAAGCCCATCGGACTTTAATTAAACAAACATTGGATGTTAGTTGGGCTTGGAGACCCAATTAGATTAGATTTAGAATCTAAGTCTTTAAAAGCACATTAAAAGTGTAAACATTTAATTTGGAATTAAATAAATTGAATTAGTATTGAATACGACTTAAACTGGATTTAACGAGTAGTTCGATATAATTCATGAATTCGTACCTTATGTACTTATTCTCAAACGAGTTGGACTCGTGCAAAATCAAACCGTTGTTTGAACATTGGATGATCACTTAAACAAAGACTAATTAATTGGATTTGATTGGTTGTAAAGCATGTCTTGATTGAATATATATGTATGTGATGAATGAATAGTGTATATCAGATGGATATTAGAAGGGAAAGGGTAATTTTTGAAATTATTGTAAATTTAGAATTTATAAATTGGACCTGCGTGTCCAGCCTTATCTCTTTTATCTCTTTGTATTCTCTTCTCACCTAATTCCCCTCAATGTAAATGAGGTTTCTCTTATTGTATTATGTAATTGGGTAGAAGTAGAATAGTGCTTGCGGGGAGAGGAAATGGAGTGATTTGTTCTAGGAACAAGTTGTTTTATATATCCATCCGTATATCACTATTAATTTACTTTACGCGCTTTATGATGTTTTAGAAGCATGCTTAAGGGTGTATGATGATGATACCTAACAAAGATAATAAATTGGTTGCCAATTACGCAAAAATCCCTCAATCTATATTAAGCGATTATCCTTCCGTTGAATGATTCTTGTTCAAGATCCAAAATTGGCATTGGTTTGTTGGCCAAAGTCAAGACCTTTGTCAATTGAGGATGTACTTGAATCATGAGAGTTTTGTTCCACATCGGTGTCTTGTCCAAGTTGTGATTTGTTGGCCAAAGTCAAGATGACTTCTTGTCCAACGACATTGATTACGAAACTTTCCTTGTCAATGGGTCCCGCTTAACTGGAATCATTAGGTTTGTTGTGCCAAAGCCAAGGCCTAGATGATTCGGAGGATATGGTTAGGAAAATGTATTAGATACATTGGCATAAGTAATGTACATATGTTTTGGACTTGGATGTCCACCTAACCGGATCTATGAATTGGATGGGATCCAATTGATCTTTGAGATCTACCTAGTTAAATAGCATACAGCTTGTTGGCCAAAGTCAAGGTTGTGTGTTATTTAACGGGATCCTAGCCCACTAGGAAATAGGATTTCCCGAGTTCTCAACAGAGGGTTAGAGACTTGATGAAAATAGTGGGAGGCTAGTATTGAATTTGCAATTTCGTTCAGATACTTAGCCTTACGCGTCTTTCAAAATTATTTCATCTATTATTAAAATTAGTTGGACTAATACATTGTTATTTTTCTTGTAACAGATTGAATGTACCCATTTTATCGTTAACTAGATAGTTGGACTATCGTAGTTGAGATGGCAAGCAAAGGAAATGTCCGAGACATAATCATGTGTGACAATGTCTTTAAGGGCACAAACTTCGCTGATTGGGAAATGAACCTAAGAATAGTCCTTGAGGCTGAGAGGATGCTGTATACTATACAGATACCTCTCCCGCCTAAGCCCACTGACGCACTTGAGCTGGAGTTATGGAAAAATCACAGCGATGATTGTGACACAGCTCAGGCTATTATGTTAGCTTCGATGACTCATCACTTTCGTCGCCAGAATAGGGACTTGGATCCTTATAATATGATGGCTAGACTGAGAGATCTCCACCGCACCAACAAGCGGATGGAGAGGTACGAGTTGGTGAAGAAACTCTTCCGCGCCCGAATGACTGAATGCGCATCAGTTGAGGCCCACGGGGCTCAAATGATCGCCGATATTGATGAGTTGGCCAATATGGGAATAGTCTTGGAGGCTGAGCTGACCGTAGATTTGATCTTACAGTCAATTCCTGATTCTTGGAAACAAATCATAATCAACTATAAGTTGATGGACACAGATGACTCTCTTGGAGAGCTGTTATCCATCTTGAAGGAGTCTGAAAAAGAACTCCAAAAAGGGGGCAAGCGCGAGGCGCACTATGCATCGACCTCTCAGAGGCCAAGGGCTGGGCCCAAAGCTACTGGAGGGGTGAGGAAGAAGAAACATAAGAAAAAGGGTAAAGGCAAGTTGACAAAAGCTTCTGGGAAGCCAAGGGACAAGTCTCAAGATGTATGCCTCAACTGCGGCAAAAAGGGTCACTGGAAACGTGACTGCCGAATGGGCAAGGGACACATGGAGGATATCAAGGCAGGCAAGGCACTAGCCTCTGGTATGTTTGTTATTGAGATAAATATGACTACTTCTAGTTTTAAAAATTGGATTTTTGATTCTGGTTGTGCTGCTCATATATGTACTGATTTGCAGGATCTGCAGAATAGCAGGATGCTGGCTTCAGGGGAGGTTGATCTACGAGTCGGAAATGGAACTCCAGTTGCTGTTTTGCCTGTAGGGACTTTTGTTTTGGAATTGCCCTCGGGGCATGTGCTTAAACTTTTGAACTGTTTTTATATACCTAGTTTGACTAGGAATATCATATCTGTATCTTTGTTAACCCAGCATGGGTACACTTTTGTATTTAGAAACACTGGGTGTTATTTATATAAAGATGATGCAGAAATTTGCACTGCTGTTGCAAATAATGGCCTTTATATTTTGAATATAAACGAATCTCCTAAACATAAAATAACAAACAAAAGGCTCAAAGGACTAATCTAAAAGATGAAGCTTATATGTGGCATTTTCGTCTAGGACACATTAACAAGACTCGCATATCCACACTTTCGAAGAGTGGGTACTTGGACGGATTTGATCCTTATTCATATGATGTCTGCGAATCTTGTCTTTTAGGCAAAATGCCTAAATCAACTTTTAGTAGTAAAGGTGAACGTGCCACAGAACTGTTAGCCCTCGTTCATAGCGACGTATGTGGGCCCATGTCTAGCCAGGCTAGAGGTGGATATCATTACTTCGTAACCTTTACGGATGATGCATCTCGTTATGGTTATGTGTATCTAATGAGACACAAGTCGGAAACTTTTGAGAAATTCAAAGAGTTTCGACACGAAGTAGAAAAACAAACAGCCAAGAGTATTAAGACATTGCGGTCGGACCGTGGTGGCGAGTACTTAAGTTATGAGTTTCAAGATTACTTGAAAGAATATGGTATTCTTTCACAGTGGACTCCTCCTGGAACACCGCAATTAAACGGTGTGTGTGTGTCTGAACGGAGAAACCGTACCTTGTTAGACATGGTAAGGTCGATGATGAGTCGCACTGAGCTACCAATATCCTTCTGGGGATACGCATTAAACAGTGCAGTACTTATTTTGAATAAGGTTCCGTCAAAGTCTGTTGAACAGACTCCATATGAGATATGGACAGGGAGGAAACCAGGTTTCTCTTTCCTGAAGATTTGGGGATGCTGGGCATATGTTAACGTTTGGAAGGTACCAAACTAGAACCCAAATCAGATAAATGCCTTTTCGTGGGGTATCCTAGGGAAACCAAAGGATATTACTTCTATCACCCACAAGAGAACAAAGTATTTGTTGCTCTACATGCATTTTTACTTGAGAAGGAATTCCTAGATGCAGTGGTAAGTGGGAGGAAAGTGGAGCTCGATGAAAATCGTAGTGATACTGTTCCTGGTAATGAATCAACGATGGAACATAAACAGACCATCCGGGATGAGTCTGTACCACAATCTTCATATACACAAGGCCGCGTAGGTCGGAGAGAGTCAGGACAGTACCTGAGAGATATGGGTTCCTGATCTCGCCTCATGTAGATATTAATCTTATTGAGGATAATGAACCGGCTACGTATGAGGAGAAGCAATACAGAATATTGATTCCGCTTTATGGCAAGAAGCCATGAAGTCCGAGATGGATTCCATGTACGCCAACCAAGTTTGGACACTGGTTGATGCACCAGAAGGCGTAAAGCCTATTGGATGCAGATGGATCTTCAAGAAGAAGACCGACATGGATGGCAACGTGCAAACGTACAAAGCTAGGCTTGTAGCAAAGGGGTATCGTCAACAATATGGTATTGATTATGACGAAACTTTCTCACCCGTTGCCATGATTAAATCCATTCGGATAATGCTTGCAATAGCTGCATAATTCGATTACGAGATATGGCAGATGGACGTTAAAACCGCTTTCCTTAACGGAAACCTTTTGGAGGATGTTTATATGCAACAGCCTGATGGTTTTATCGTACCTAGACTTGCAAACAAGGTTTGTAAGTTAAATCGATCCATTTATGGATTGAAGCAAGCATCACGGTCATGGAATCAGCGTTTTGATGAGATCATAAAAGAATATGATTTCGTGCAAAATGCTGATGACCCTTGTGTATACAAGAAGGTTAGTGGGAGAACACTGACTTTTATTGTCCTTTATGTCGACGACGTATTGCTTATAGGCAATGACATTCCCATGCCAACGTCGGTGAAAGCTTGGCTTTCATTAAAATTCTCCATGAAAGATTTGGGAGAAGCAGCCTTTATTCTGGGAATAAAGATCTACCGGGATAGATCTAGAAAGCTGCTTGGACTCTCCATAGTACATATATTGACAAAGTATTGAAGCGATTCAACATGGATCAATCCAAGAAGGGATTGATGCCAATGTCACGTGGTATCCTTCTATCTAAGGACATGTGTCCTAAGACTAAAGAAGAGAGAGATAACATGGGTCGGATACCATTCGCCTCGGCAGTCGGATCGATCATGTATGCCATGATATGTACGCGACCTGATGTGTCATATGCTTTGAGCATGTGCAGTCGCTTTCAGGCCGATCCAGGTGAAGGTCACTGGATGGCAGTTAAGAATATCCTTAAGTATCTTAGACGAACTAAGATTGCTTTCTTAATTTATGGAGGTGGAGGTGGAGAACTTGAGGTATCTGGGTACACCGATGCAAGTTTCCAAACCGACAAGGACGACTTCAAGTCGCAATCGGGGTACATTTTTTGTTTGAATAACGGAGCAGTGAGCTGGAAATCTTCCAAGCAAGATACTGTTGCTGATTCAACAACAGAAGCGGAGTATATCGCTGCGTCGGAAGCAGCAAAGGAGGCAGTTTGGATCCGAAAATTCCTGATTGGATTAGGAGTAGTTCCGTTAGCAGCTGAGCCCGTGCCATTGTATTGTGACAATAACGGGGCTATAGCACAAGCTAAGGAACCAAGGTCTCATCAACGATCCAAGCATGTTCTTCGGTGTTACCATCTGATTCGTGAGATTATACATCGTGGCGATGTAAAAGTCGAGAAGGTCGCATCGGATGACAACATAGCAGATCCGCTGACGAAGGCTGTTCTTCAGCATGTGTTTGAACGACATATACATAGTCAGGTATTAGATGCTTGAGTGACTGGCTATAGGCCAAGTGGGAGATTGTTAGACATTATGACCCATAGCGTCAATTGTAAATGATATTGTATTATTGTACGAAATTAACTATGTGATAATGAAATTGCCTTTTGCCGTTTTGTAAATTATTTACTTTGATATATTAATGGCAAAAGTCCATATGATTAGTTCCGTATTGAGATGATATGAGACAGTATGTCTGCGTGTCTATGGGAGGCCGCATCAGGGTAGGTGTATATGGTCTTAACCTGAACTTGCATCGCTAGTACTTGCGACAATCGGTAAACTTTTGGTTTTGGTGGTTCGGGTTTTAACCGGTTCTGTGTACACCTCTTCTGGGTTTATCGAGAATCGTAGTGTACTGGATGTGATGTCAAGATGGAAGTGTCACTTCAGACATATAGAGATGATGATCACGTAGGACACAGAACTAGTACTCTATAAAAGGTTGCAACCGTCGGGACAATATAACCAGGTCAGGATTGTCCGATTTAAAGAGACTAGTTGTTTGATGTCCGATATATGTTTCGTACGGGGCAGACACATTTCCAGCCCCAGGCCTAACATGTGATCGTCCGATATGGATCGATGTACGCAATACTACGGTATACTACACTTGATAAAGATCTAATATTCCAATAAGAATATTTCTGGAGAATTGGGTAGGCATGGCGCTTTGCTAGAAGCCAACCTTGTCTTGTAAATCGGTAAAAACGTAGTACGAGGTACGTACGTGGTTCGGATTATCCAACGACCGTATTTACTGCCAACATATCCGGAGATCTCTTGGGTCGCTTCCTGAAGATTCACCTATGATGTTTGATTCGAACTTTATTAATCTTGGATTAATTACAGAGAAGAAACTTTATCTTGGATAAAATGCCTAATTAGGAGAGGAGAACGATTAATTTGGAATTAATCGATAAAATAATATATTCGATATATTAAACGAAATTAGATTTTGACGCGGAATTAAAATCGGATTTTAATTCGGGCAAACGAATTAATTTAGAATTAATTCGTTAGCGATGTGAATATTAATTTCGCTAGGCATAATTATTTAATTTACGTCGCGACGGAAATTCGTTAATTCGGAATTAGCGAAACCGAGCCCGAAAGTGTTTGCGGACACATTCGTATTTTGAAACGAGTGGGACCCGCAAATCACATCGCGAAGTCTCATCACTTGACACGGCTAGTTGATGGATGTATCTAGTCACCTTTATTGGATGATACATTGTCACTATTCTCAATGTAAGTAGGTGAGGCCATTTAATGGCTTTTTGGGAGGGAAAACTTTTTCACGTTTTTGGAGGGATATTTACCAAATATTTTTTGGTAATTGTTATCTCATCCTTCACGGTTTTGGAAACAAGAAAGAGAAAAACAAAAGAAAACCAAAAGCCTCTCTCCCTCTTCTTCTTGCTCACGCCGTGAGCTTCAACAAGGCAAGAAAAATTGTTTTTCATCCTCTCCATTTTGCTAGCACAATGAAGGATCAAAGGAGGTGATAGGGAAACAACCTTGGAGCTTGGAATACTAAAAGACTTAAAAAGCTTCTCTTCATTTCTCCTTGGCCGAAAGTTTCCTCCTTGAAGACTCAAGGATTTTCTTCATCATTTTTCGTCACAAGCTTTGTAAGTATGATTCCGCCATGCTTCAAGCTTTGCATGTATAAATCGTGTGTTTCATTGGCTTATACTTTCTTTGGGACTAATAATAGAAACCTACAAGTACAATAGGACCATCTGTTCCTTGGTGACATTGGAAATGTGGGTGCTTGGCAGCAGTGTCCGGGTTAGGAAATGAAACCAAACACAAGCATCTGGCTTGAGGTACCTAGAGCTCATCTTTAGATATTTCACATTGCTGCTCATTTCCCAAATAGCATCGGGGATGCAAAGTGTTTATGTTAGATGAGCCATGTCCAGATGCTCCATCGCTTTGTAGTAGTGTATTCATCTATCTCCATATTAGGCAACCTATAATATCGGTTAATTATGGATTTATCAAATGTCACATGTTAACCTCTTACTAACACTTGGTACGCCTGATGCTCGTAAGCATTGGCGTAAAACTCACGAACTATGGGTGTGCAGGCAAAGGTGTAGGTTGTTGGAAAAGCTTATGCCAGTGTCTGGTGGTAATAATTATATCAATTTAAGGGTACTGCCCGGGGTCTATATCAAAACCCCTCTACATAATCGGGACTTTTTCCCATATAATTTTCATATCTACGTTCTGTGGCTGAGGAAAAAATTTTTGTAGCATCGTAACTCGATCCAGTAGCCGCTAAGGTTCGCGTTCTCTTAGGGGCCATTTTTTATTTTTAATTTCGGCAGAGTCTCCCCTTAATTTACAAGAATTCCTAAATTTCACCCTAAATTTCTAACACTTGAAATATTCACAAAAATCAACCACGGTCTCCCCTCCCCCAAATTTTTCACAACCACCACATGCATAATTTTTATCACAGAAATTAACTACAAACCACAAACCACACACTACAAATCACAATTTTGACTACCAACAATTATGCACAACTAACAAAAAAAATAATAATAAAAATGAAACGAAGAAAATAAAAAAAGAGTAAGATTGAAAGAACCTGGCGAATCGCGTAATGTTTTCCCCAAATCTGAGTTGCTCACGCACGCACGAGGTAGAAGCACAAATTGTTTGATGGTTTGCGAATTTGGTGAGATGGAGGGTTTTTTTATGGATTTGATGAGATTGTGAGTGATTTGTGAGTTTGGGTGATCTATTGGGAGAGATTTTCAAGTGGTTTTGAGAAGAAATGATTGGATATGTGCGTTGGTCAGAGGGGTGTGTATTATGCGTCTGTGCAAGGCAGTAGGGGGATGGTGCGGCAATGGAGATCTTTGTTTGTGCTTTGGGCGTGAATATGTTAGGTTGTTTCTTGTGAGAATATTGTGTATATGAGCTAGGTTTTAGATGTGTGGTGAAGGGTTATTTTTATAGGAAAATGGGTGGTACCCCAAGTCAAAAGGAATCTTCTATAGTCGAGTATCATATTAGCTCATTTGACTTGAGATACCATTATAGATATGTACGATATCCTCCAAAATTTGATGGAAGTCATGTCAGTGATCTTTTAAGATTAGAAATTCACATGTTCAATGGGTTTGGATAGATACTTACGATATCTATTGATATATCAATAGTTAATCTTGTTGGACAATTATATCAATATCATCACTATTTGTAAAAGACATTGTCGTTTTTGTATAAATTAACTATGTGACAAAGGAAATTGTTATTTTATCATTTTGTAATTCGATTACTTGTATATATATAAATGATAAAAGTCCTTATGATTAGTTCCGGATAAATAAGATATGTGACAGTATTAATCCATGAACGGTTTAATCATTAAATATCCCTAGTCGTAGTATTATTGAGACTGGACATCAATAATGCGGAATAAACTAGTATTACACTTGTGTGCGTTATGGAAGCTTAACGGCACAGTTCTCATATATTTAAGTATTGGATACTTATGCAAGTGTGATATGAGGTTCTGTTAGTCGTTGGACCGGGAACAGCTCCACTATTGATAGACCCCTCAGAATCCCATTGGTAGTATCACTATGTGTCTATGGGAATCCGAATCAGGGTAGGTGTATGTGGTCTTAACCTGAGACTTGCATCGCTAATACTAACGACAATCAGTACGCTTTGGTTTTGGTCGTCCTGGGCTTTAACGGTTCTATGTATGCCTCTTCTGGGTTACTGAGAATCGTAGTGTATTGGGTGTGGTGTCAAGATGGAAGTATCACTTCAGTCATATGTAGAAGATGATCATGCAGGGATACAGAACTAGTACTCTTATATGCTGCAGCTATCAGGATAATATGACTAGGTCATGATTATCCGATTACAAAGACTAGTGGCTAGTAATCCGATATATGTTTCGTACGGGGCAGACACAATTCCAGCCTTAGGCCTAATATGTGACATCCGATACTATATCGTAATCTGCAATACATAGTATACTATACATGATATAGATTATATATTCTTCGTTGAATATTTCTAGAGAATTGGGTAGGCACGATGCTTTGCTAGAAACCAACCATGTCTTGTAAATCGGTAAGAACGCGGTACGAGGTACGCACGTGTTTGGATAGTCCAATGACCGGATTTACTGCCAACATATCCAGTGATCTCTTGGGTCGCTTCCCAAAGATTCACCGATGACATTTGACTTGAACAAAATTAATCTGGGATTAATTTGAGAGAGAGAAAATTAATTTAGGATTAATTGCGGCAGAATTTATCGGATAAAATTTAAATAGAGAGAGAACGCGATAATTTGGAATTAATCGATTAAATAATATATTGGATATATTAATTGAAATCAGATTTCAATGCGGATTAAAATTGGATTTTAATTCGGATGAACGAATTAATTGGAATTAATTAATTCGCAAGCGACTTTCGTAATATTTTGCTAGGCATTATTATTTAATTAAATTGGATTTAATTACGTCGCAATGGAAAATTCGTTTAATTGGATTAAACGAACCCGATCCCGAAGTGTGTTGTCTAATCCAACTTGAATTTTGAATTTAAGTGGTGGGACCCACTACCTCACATCAATTGTCAATCTAGTTGATGGAAGTGGTTGAGAGCATTTAATGGAAACTTGCTCAACACACTTTGACTTTTGCTTTTGGAAAATAATATACATTTTTTTGTAAAAAGAAATTGGTAATTGTTTTTAGAAAATAAAATACAAAACACAAAATTCTCTCTCTTTCCTCTACCAAAGTCGTGAGCCTTGCTTCTTCTCCTCTATTGATTTTGCTTCAAAATCAAACAAGCTAGCACTTAATGAGTCTTGTGAGGTGATAGGGAAACTCACCCTTGTATTGGATTTATTCAAAAAAGCTTGGAGCTTCATCAACATACAAAGAAAGTTTTGAATCACATCCGTTCAATGTAAGTTTTTTCCCACAAACTTTCTTGATCATTCACACACAATATCATGTATTAGAGACCTTGGGCATGTCTAGGACACTAACAATGGTATCATGAGCCTTATCTAAGCATGATTTGAGTTTAGGGTTTATAGACTTTATTTGTGGATTTTGTGCTTGGAGTATGATTTTTTCAAAATTGGTTGTTTGGTTGTGTATTGATGATGATGAATTGGATTTGTGCATCATAGGATTTGAGAAATTTGATTAGATTAATTTTTCCCTAAAATCCTTCATATGACCGAGTGTAACCCTAGACTTCTCATGGTGATTTTTTGTTAAATAGACCATTTGATGAGTTTATGGCATAATATAAATATTGTATGTTGATTTAATTGGATTGAAATCAAATTGAGTGTTATTTTATGCCCATTGCCGTGAGATTGAGCATCTTTAATGGATTGATTTTTCTTCAATTATGTTGGACATGAATTGGATAAATTAAATCATGATTAATTAGTTTAAATTGATGTTTTGGAAATATTAGTTTAATTAATTAATTATGATAATTACACTTTAATTAAAATCAATATGATATTTGGAATATTATGTTAATAAATATTTGTCTTTAAATTGGATTGGGCTAATTTGTTGTATTTGGGCTTAGTTGGGCCAAGCATGGTTTTGGACAATTGGATTGGATCCCAATTGGGCCTAAAACCATTTCCATAAAGTCCAAATATAACTTTTTGGCCTTTAATAATTTAATTGGGCGTAAATTGATTTTTAGCAAAAGGGTGATTCCTTATTGGGCCTTGGCATCTTGGATTGGATCCATAATTGGCTAAAGCCCATGCCTTAAGAATTAATTAAAAGCCCATTGGACTTTAATTAAATAGTATTGGATACTAATTGGGCATTTGAGACCCATTTAGATTAGATTCAGAATCTAAGTCTAAAAGGCACATAAATAAGTGTAATTATTTAATTTGGAATTAAATTCGAATTAGTATTGAATACAAATTAAATTGGATTTAAAAATTATAGTTCGATATAATTCAAGAATACATACTTTGAGTATTTATTCTTAAACGAGTTAGACTCGCGCAAATCAAATCGTTGTTTGAACATTGGATGGTCATTAATCAAAGATTAATTAATTGGATTAGATTGATTGAAAACATGGTATGTGTGAATACTTGGATGTATTTGTATGAATAATGTATATCAGATGGATATTAGAAGGGTGGGGGCAATTTTGGAAATTGTTGTAATAAATTTAGAATTTATTAAATTGGACCTGCGTGTCCAGCCTATTATCTTTTTACTCTTTGTATTTCTCTTCTCACCAATTCCCCTCAATGAAAATGAGGTTTCTTTAATGTATTATGTAATTGGGTAGAAGTATGAATAGTGCTAGCGGGAGAGAAGAAATTGAGAGATTTTTTCTATGAACAAAGTTTGTTATATATCCATCCGTATATCATTATTAATTTATTCGTGCCTTATTTTGATTTTAGAATGCATGCTTAAGGGTATATGATGAGACCTAATAAAAGATAATAAATTAGAAGCCAATTTACGCGAAAAAACCCTCACTTTAACATTAAGTGTTTTCCTTCCATTGAGTGGGTCTCTCTCAAGATCCAAGATTGGCTTTGATTTGTTGGCCAAAGTCAAGATCATTATCCATCGCGGATGTGTTTGAACCACGAAGGCTTTGTTATAAATCAGATGTCTTCGGCAGTTGTGACTTGTTGGCCAAAGTGAAGGTAACTTATGTACATCGACGTGGATTACGAAGCTTTCCCACTGTCAATGGGTCACACTTAACTGGAATCATTAAGCTTTTTGAGCCAAAGCCAAGGCTTAGTTGATTCAGAGGAAAATGTTAGGAAATATATATTGGATATATATCTTTCACTTGGAGGTCCACCTACCAGATCTATGAATTGGATGGGATCCAATTGATCTTAGAGATCTACCTAGTTAAGTTTCATACAGCTTGTTGGCCAAAGTCAAGGTTGTGTGTTATTTAACGGGATCCTAGCCCACTAGGAAACTGGGTTTCCCGAGTACTCATTAGAGGGTTAGATGCTCATCGAAAAATAGTGGGAGGCCAATATTAAATTTGCAATTTCGTTTAATACTTGCTAAATGCACGCTTTATTTTTCATCGTTATATATTTATATTAGTTGGACTAATATTTTATTGTTTTCTTTGAACAGTTGGACTGTACCATAACTTCATTTGTAGTTGATTATATAGTTGGACTATAGTAATCATTACATTTGACTGTACCTGATATCGTTGATTGAATATTTAGACTATTGCAATCAAGATGACTGGAAAGATTAGAGTTGGAGACATCGTCATGGGTGATAATGTCTTTAACGGAGCCAATTTTCCAGACTGGGAGGTGAATCTCACGATTTTCCTAGGAGCCGAGAAGTTGCTCTATGTCATTGATAGACCTCTCGGGCCTGAGCCTGGACATGAGCGGGTTGATGATCATGAGCTTTGGAAGACTCACAATGATGAGAACTCAACTGCTCAGTTTGTCATGCTTGTCGCAATGACCCCTCAATTTCGTCGTCAAAATAAAGGATTGGATCCCTACAACATGATGTTGAAATTGAAGGACCTTCATAGACCTAATCTTAGATCTCTGAAGTATGAATTGCAGAAGAAGCTCTTTCACTCTCGCATGTCAGAGGGTACATCTATCGAGCACTATGTGTCGTAGATGATTGCTGACATCGAATTGCTAGGTCAGCTGGGCATAACCTTTAAGCCTGAGAGTTCCATAGATTTGATCTTAAAGTCTCTGTCTGACTGGTGGGGCGTGTTCATCATTAACTATAATATGGTGAACCAAGAGAAGACTCTTGGAGAGTTTATGGCGATGCTAAAAGAAGCAGAACCAGAGCTTCTGAAGGGCAAAAAGTGCGAGGCGCACTTCACTTCGACATCTCAGAAGGCCAAGGCTTGGTCGAAGGCTTCTGTAAGTGTGAAGAAGAATAATAAAATGAAGGGCAATGCCAAATCATCACATTCTTCTGGGAAGACTAAGGACAAATCCCAAGATGTCTGATTAAAGTGTGGCAAACAGGGTCACTAGAAGCGTGACTGTCATGATTACAAGGCGCACATGAAGGAAGTGAAGGCGGGCAGGGCTCCGACTTCAGGTATGTTTGTTTTTGAAATAAACATGTCTACTTCTAGTTTTAAAAATTTGATTTTTGATTCTGGATGTGGTACTCATATATGTACTGATGTACAGGATCTGCAGATTAGCAGGAGACTGGATTCAGACGAGATTGACCTACAAGTTGGAAACGGGACCAGAGTCTTTGTTTTGGCTGTAGAGAGCTATATTTTGGAATTGCCCTTGGGGCATCTACTTTTTTTATCAGACTGTTATTATGTATCTAGTTTGACTAGAAACATTATCTCTATATCTTGGTTGACCCAATGCGGGTACACTTTTGTATTCTGAAACATTGGGTGTTTTTTTATAAAGATGATTTTGAGATATGTACAGCTGATGCTAATAATGGTCTTTATATTTTGAATATAAATGAATCTCAAACATATAACATGACAAACAAAAGGCTCAAATTGAGTAAAACAGATGAAACTTATCTATGGCATTGTCGTTTGGGACACATTAACAAGAATCGTATATCCACTCTTTCGAAGAATGGATACTTGGACGGATTTGATCCTAATCCATATTATGCCTGCGAATCTTGTTTATTAGGCAAGATGCCTAAAATGCCTTTTAGCGGTAAAGGTGTACGTGCCACAGAACTGTTAGCCCTCGTTCATAGTGACATATGTGGGCCCATGTCTATTAAGGCTAGAGGTGGATGTGAATACTTCGTAACCTTTATGGATGATGCATCGCATTATGGTTATGTGTATCTTATGAGACACAAGTCAGAAACTTTTGAGAAATTCAAAGAGTTTCGACACGAAGTAGAAAAACAGACCGGCAAAAGTATTAAAACATTGCGGTCGGACCGTGGTGAAGAATACTTGAGAAATGAGTTTCTTGATTACTTGAAAGAGGATGATATTCTTTCACATTGGACCCCTCCTGGAACACCTCAACTGAATAGTGATATGATCCAGGCCGACAACAAAGCAAAAGACCCAATACAAGTACTAGAATGGCCAATTACGAGGCAGATGACCAAAAGACTCAGAGAAGCAATGGCGGAATTAGTTCAGAGTTTTATGGTTGATTGCAACAAACAAATAAAGACACATGTGGGCTTCAATAGGAGAGCCCATAGCCACTTCACTTGGCCCAAATCAGTTTTGAATTAAGCTTCACAGGCCTTTGAAGACTTGAAGACTTTGGTATTTTTATAATTTAGCCTTAGGGGCATTGTTGTCTTTATGACTTTAAGGTTTCTCTTTGTAACACTATTTAAGCATTCTTTATTTTTCATTTTTAAAAACAATCAACGAATTTGAGAGAATATTACAACTTTATGCTTTTTGGCTATAGCCAAATTCTTGTATGGGGGATTCCCCTTTTCAAGTTAAAATCGACTTATCTAAGTTTGGAAAACTTAGTAGCGTCTTCATTGCTAGTAAAACACTACAAGGAATCATCTTAAAGGTTCTCAAGGGCAAGTTCTTTGTGGGTATTCTTTGTGGCCTTGGAAGGGTTTTGTTCCAACAAAATCAAATTCGCGGTTCTTGGGGTTCTGTCTGTTGCTTGGGGTTTGCTTGGATTTCGAATCCAAGTGGGTTTCTTGTCATTTGGTATCTAGAGCTCAGGGTTCCAAGGTCTGATTTTCCTATCTTTACTTTTTGTTTGATTATGTTTTTATTTTTGTTCTTTGTTATTTTCGTTTCAGTTCTTGTTGGATCTTGTTTCTGTTTTTGTTTTGTTTATTTCTAGATCTGGTTTTGTTATTTTCTGCATATCAGTTCATCTTTTATCATGTTCCAGTTCTGGGTTTTTGTTGTTGTTCTTCATATCATTCCGTAATCTTTGTTTATTTATGGATCTGGTTTTTATTGTGTTCTTCATATAGTTCGTCGTATACATTCTTTTCTTTAGCATATATTGAAGAAATAAGCTAGTTCTTTGGCGTTTGTGTGATTTGTTTCTAAAACACTAGTGAAGTGTGAAAAAAAAATAAACCATCAGATTCAGGCTATGAAATCAGACACTGAAACTTAGCCCCTGAATTCAGACCCTGAAATGAGACTCTGAAATCAGACCTTGAAACTTAGCCTCTGAAATCAGACCCTGAAACTTAGCCTCTGAAATCAGACCCTGATCATGTTGGACAATTATGACCCGTAGCATCACTATTTATACAGAACATGGTGTTGTTGTACAAATTAACTATGTGACAAAGGAAATTACTCTTTTATCATTTTTAATTGGATTACCGGGATATATAAATGATAAAAGTCCATATGATGAGTACCGGAATAATAAGATATGAGACAGTATTAATCCACGTAAGGTTTAATCATTAAATATCCCTAGTCGTAGTATTATCGAGACTGGACATCGATAATGTGAAATAAACTAGTATTACACTTGTACGTGTTATGGAAGCGTAACGACATAGTTCTTATATATTTGGGTATTGGATACTCATGCAAGTGTAATAGGAGGTTCTGTTTACCGATGGTACGGAAACAGCTTCACTCTGGATAGACCCATCGGAATCCCTTTAGTAGTATGACTATGTGTCTATGGGAATCCGAATCAGGGTATGTGTATTTGGTCTTAACCTGAGACTTTCATCGCTAATACTTGCGACAATCAGTATACTTTGGTTTTGATCATCCGGGGCTTTAACAGGTTCTGTGTACGCCTCTTCTGGGTATACTGAGAATCGTAGTGTATTGGGTGTGATGTCAAGATGGAATTATCACTCCAGTTATATGGAGATGATGATCACGCAGGATACGGAACTGGAACTCGTAAGTACTCCAGTCATCGGGATAATATGACTAGGTAATGATTATCCGCTTCTAGAGACTAGTTACCAGAGATCTGATATATGCTTCGTACGGGGCAGACACAATTCCAGCCATAGGCCTAGCATGTGATATCGATACTGGATCGTAATACGCAATACTATGTATATTACGCCTGACACATATTACATTTCCTTAAAAGAATATTTCTGGAGATTTGGGTAGGCACTGTGCTTTGCTATAAGCCAACCATGTCTTGTAAATCGATAAAAATGTGGTACGAGGTAAGCACGTGTTCGGATAGTCTGATGACCGGATTTAATGACAACATATCCAGAGATCTCATGGGTCGCTTCCCGAAGATTCGCCGATGAGGTATGACTCGAACATAATTAATCTGAGATTAATTATAAGAGAGAGAAAAGTAATCTAGGATTAATTGCAGAAAGATTTTATCTGGGATAAAATTCAATTAATAGAGAGAGAACGATTAATTTGGAATTAATTGATTAAATAATATATTCGATATATTAAATGAAATTAGATTTCATAACGGAATTAAAATTGGATTTTAATTCGGGCGAACGAATTATTTTAGAAATAATTCGGGAGCAACTTTAATAGTAATTTTGCTAGGCATAATTATTTAATTAAATTTGATTTAATTAAGTCGCAACGGAAAATTTGTTAATTCAGAATTAACGAACCTGAGCCCGGAATGTGTTTGCGGGCCCACTCGAATTTTGAATTAAAATGGGGCCCACAATAAGTCACATCA